>JAJIBD010025936.1:0-61217 GCA_021461705.1 Cryptotis parvus | reverse complement strand
TGCTGCATCAATATGGTTTGTGCCTCAATGCATTACATTGATGGTCAGTGCAGAATAAAAATTGTTGGAACCTTTATATATCTTCCTGCCTTTGGTTCACAAATGCTTTGGATTTCCAAAATGAGAAGAGAATGGCTGTGCATCCAAAGAAGTGCTACATAATGAATTATGCAATTTATAAGTATCAATTCTTTCCTCATTAAGACAACAAATAACCAGCCTACAGCAGATTTGACTGCCTCAGCTCTTCAGAAGTATTCCATCTAAAGTAATTTTCTATCAATTAGATGGATGATTAAGTTAATTAAAATGAGCAATTTATTCTCTCCTTATGCTATGTGTGCTTGGAAAATAATCATTGAACTCTTCAGGACAGGTGCTTGAATACAAAGATAACCCAAGGACTTAAAGAAACTTATGAATGAATAAAGAAAGTCAGTTTATATCAAGTTAAAGTTGAACTTTTGTCATAGGAAAGATCAGCATGCTGTAGCTTTCTTCCTTGAGTGTAAAGATGGAAGTTACCAAGAGAATAACTTCCCATGGAGCCAGGGGCATCTTGGAAAGCAATCTGAGACCAAGTACATATTAACCCTATTTTGAAGGGAAAGTAGAATTTGGATCACCAGGCTGGTGATCCAAAAGTAGAATTTGGATCACCAGTTAGATAATCCAGCTGAAGGTGGAAAGAAGGAACACTACATGTCTCAGGGAGACAAAGATGAATCTATGGTCTCAGGCTGACTTTCTACAGATGTCCGAGTGTGGGCCAAGAAGGTTTGCGAGCTCTCATATTTTAGAAGGCAACAAGGAAACAAGAGAAAGAAATGCAGAGAAGTAGAGATGTAGGAAAAACAGATGAGATTATAGTCTGTTGCCTTTGCTCTAAATACCAACCTTGAGAACACATCCCTACAGGACCAATGGGTGATATAAAAGTGACTAAAAATAAATAAACAAAGGTGAGGGAAATGACTTCCATGCATCAAAACTCCTCTAGACATGACAAAAGTCCATTCATACTTACCCATTATACGAGTGTGAGAATAGACCTGTTGTCTCCATTTTTTTTCACATCCACAATATATTTGTGTTGGACAACTATATTAATATTAAATTCTGGTTTAAACATCTAACGCTATTGAAATGAACAAATAAGTTGAGGGAGGAATTGGGAGGAAGATTAGACACTGGAAGAGATAATTTTTTGTACTTCCCTTGCCTTGGTTTTGGGACCACAGCCATCTGTGCTTAGGGCTTATTCCTAGCTATGGGCTCTAGGATCATTCCTAGTGGCACTCAGGGGATAATAGGTGGTACCGGGTTCAACCCTGAGTTAGCCATACGCAAGGCAAGTACCTTCCCTATTTTACTACCTCTCTGGCCTCCCATTGATTCATTTGAGAGGTCACTTGGGTCAGGGCCAAAGTTGTGGCAATGAGTTGAATGAAAGTGCCTGACCAGGGTCAGATACTGTGAGTTCTGGCCCCTCTCCCTCTCTGACTATCTGATTTCAGATATGTGGGACAACTCTCATGGTTCTCTGCTTTATTGCCTCTACAATGACCACGGAACTTGTCTGTTTGCCCCACAAAGTCAGAATATTCAAAAGACTGTGCTAAAAAGGCCTGCCAAAAACCATAAGCTGTCACTGCTATTGCATAAAACAGGAGACATAAGCAAAGCAGAACGGGGGTTGTTTTTTACTGTAGCCTCATCTAGATTTATAAGTCTAGAGACTCAAACAACAGGAGGTATTCTTGGGTCCATACTTTGAGCTTTATGTAAATACAATTTGCTCACCAGTATAAAATAAATGTAGTTGATGCAATTACCTAGGTGATTAGGAGGTCCAACAACTCAAAAAAAGAACAAAATAAAATAAGGAACAAGAAAATTCCTGTGTTGAAGAAATAATAGTGCTTTCAATTCAGTGTCCTGATTGCTTATAATAAACAAAAGCCTCTAAGTTTTCAATCACAGTTCACTTCTTAAGCATAAACTATCTTAATCTACAACAGCAAAAATTTAATAGCTACTGTTTTGTCTAACACCAACAAACCTCAATGTTACAAAATGAGAATATTTATGTAATAAACTCTTTACAATCCCACTAGTCTTATTCCTCTTAAATTTGGGTAAAAATATAATGATTTATCTAAATTATCAAGATAATTGCTTCAACATGCACTTAACAAACAAGCATAGATCTTTCTACATTTATCTTTATTACAACCCTGAGTTACTAGCAGCACTCTATCAGCTTTGACATTACGTTCCTCTATTGCCCTCTGTCCTCCAATCCCATTTTCCAGCCGATAATGGGGTGCCGTGGTTTGACCTGGTCCCTTTTCCCTGTTTGCCGTACCCTATCCCTGGGCCACCGGGGTGGAAATAGAAAATGCCATATCTGAGAAACAAGTAAAATCATTAAATTCCTTCTTTGGTTTTAGCCTGTAGAAGATGTAAGATTTAGTCTCTATTAAAAAAAAAAGGGAGTAAGGGAGATGGAATAAATTCTACTCAGAGAAATAAAATCAGGTATCCTGAGTTATGCTGACCATGAGACCAGTGATTTCTCTTCTGTTCTATTTCTTCCACTGATCAGTTATGAATTTCATTCTTAGCAACTATTATTAAACCCATAAGATTGGATGTTCCGTAAGAGATTTTCTATTTCTGGCATGCAAAAGTGACTCCAACAGCAATAGATAGTGGTTTTCTCATGAATATGACCTGCTACAATCAATTATGTTTAATCAGAACTGTTTAACTTGTCATCTGACAGTATCCAGTCTACCAGGGATGATCAAGCCACCACAAATACACTATTCTTGCTCAACACTACAAAACTCACAGGAACTTACTGCTTTATTCACTTCAAGCCTGAGACTGTTCTCTTTATTCTGGGGGTGTTTGTATTGAAGACAGAAACTGGTGATATTACAAAAACATAAAAAACAAGTCCCCTGTACACATAATCTCTGACACATGCCTTGGAATAGGCCCTATTGGTCTTTTCCCAGTGAGTATGTCTTAGCTTCAGGCATAGCAGTCAAACCAACCACTGACTTCTCATAGAAAAGTGGCCTCTATTTCAAAGGCTACCAAAGGTTTGGGATAGGGTTTGGAATATGGATGCATTGGAATGCATGGAACCAGGTTAGACCACCTTAGTTCATGAAACCAAGACTCTCTCTAGAGATTGCAGAGAAAATAACAGGGAGAGCTAGGTCCTTATTGCCTTTAGATCTATTGTAGGAGCTATAGATTACCTCAATGCTACTGTTTTTTTCCTTTTGTGTATGAGAGAGAAATACACATCATTTTCCAATGGCATATATTTAATAGTTCTGATTGCATATCCTATTTGTCCTTAAGAATGGAATATCAACATATGCACACACATGTGCATACTACAATATGCACATGTAAAAACCACTTATGCATAAAATACTTTTAGTGGAGCATATCCACTGTAAATATCAATAGCAAGAGTTATGGGATAATAAGCAGGAAGTGCAAAAGAGTAATTCATTCTGTTGCATAATCTGAGCAGCAGTAGTATCATGTGTGTTTATGAAAAAGTTTTCTAGAATAACAGCCATATAAGAGTAAGTTGAGAGTTCAAATCATGTGATACAACATGCACTGATGGCAATCCTACACAGGCGGCTGGAGTCTGGTAGCTGTTCTCTCTGTGATCCTCAGTGTCAGAAGCAATTCCAGCCACATCACAATTGTGTGTACTTGTGTGTGTGGATTATGTGTGTATGTAAATACCCAGCTTAGTGGTTTGAGTGCCTGTGTGTATGTGTGTGTATGTTTGCATATCCACCATAGTGGCTTGAGTTCCAGGGAGCCCTGCAACAAAAAGATGTAAAATCACTCAGTCATAACAACTTGACCCCTCATGAGCAGATGATGTGGGGCACCAGTGTCCCCAGCAGATACTACAACTGTACTGCTTCAGCATTCATAACAGCAAAAATGGAAAAGGGAAGTGGGGATTACTTTGATGTGTATAAAATTTAAATTTTAGTACAATAGTATTTCTATTTTCATGAAGACCAAGTCCTTTGACTCAAGACACTAGGTATTCCAGACTGCTTAGCTTTATCCCTTCTAGAAACATAATTTTTAGGATAAGTTTTTCTTTACAATATTTTTAATATTCATTTTTAAAACTTTAAACAACTTTGCATGTCCTGAAACCCAGTACAGTGGGCATGATTCTTGCCTTGCATATGACTGCTGATCCCAGCTCTAACCTTGGCACTGAAAATGGCTCCAAAAGTACCAAAAGGAATTATCCCTTAGCACAAAGCCACAGATAGTTCTTGAGGACTGTTGGGTGTGGTATCCACTCCCCCTCCCAAAAAAGTAACAATGCATTTATGTTTGAAGTGTGCATTATTAAAATTTGACATATGTATAAACTACATTCTATATTTTAAGACATACCAGGAGGTTTTCAGCTTACTCTTGGCTTTGTGCTCAGGGATCACATCTGTTTGTGTACAGGGAACTATAGTCAGTACCAGAGATTGAAAGTCGACCCATGCAAGGCATGCACCTTATTCACTGTATTATCTACTCACACACACACAAAAACACACAAAACACAGAGTATTCTTGTTTCAAAATTTTTCAAAGTTCTATCTACCTCAATTTCCACTCTACCCCACCTTCTTAACCTCAACTAGTCTTCTTTGAATTCTTTATTGTCACACGCCAACATTTTTCAATATAGTGCTTAGACCACTCTTATGTGCAAATAAGCAAACAATCTAAATCCCAACTGTATGTGTTGCCTTGTTTGTAAAATAAAGAAATCTCATAAGAAACACTCAGAAAAAAATTGAAACCTGTTTTCAGAGGGTAAAAAGGAAATAGACTATAGGAAATTAATCTCCACTTACTAGTGGCAACAAGAAAAAATTAAAGATAAGAATCATGATGGTATCAGAAAGTAAGTTTGCAACATTTATGCCCTAACAACCTCTGCAGAGAGAAAAATAATGATTCATCCTTCCCTTTAGATTGCTCTTCAGGAAGAGGAAAATAGGACTGTTATAAATTTACTGGATTCTTAAGATAAAGCTCCACCCAAACCGTAGAAATGTTAGAAGAATTCCTCACTCAGCTCCTAATGAGAAAGATGCTCTTTTATGGGTTGAGACAGTCACTTAATCCATAAAGATGTCACATATGACAAGGACTGGATTCTGATGAGAGACATAAGTAGATGTCCACAACAAGCCAACATGCAAAGAATAAAATCTGTGCTCCTGGGATGTTGATAAAAGGGGATAAATTGCCTTAATACAAAGAGAAATTTTACAATGCCATGAATATTATCTCTCTCAACAACTTTTCAATTTAAAAAAATTTATCTTTAAGGTAACATATTTTACAATAGCTTTAGCATGGATGATTTTGATGGATACAGTTATAATAGGCTTGTCTACATGCAAGGCTCTGCCCTGTGGGCCCTAGATGGTTGATAGTCTGACATAGAAAAAGACTGGGCCCCCTCCGATGAACCCAGAGTCATGGCAGAGCCTGGCAAGCTACCCGTGGAGTATTTGATATGCCAAAAACAGTAACAATAATGGACCTCATTCTGAATGAATGGAGACATTACTGGCGCACACCCAAGCAAATCAATGAACACCAGGAAAACAAGTGATACAAGTGTACAGTTACAATACCACACCAACTAAGGTCCAAGACTGTCCCTCCACACTGTCCTTTTTTAACCAATTTTAAATAGCTTTTGAGGTGTGTTGGTGGTTTAGATGGGCAACACCTAGAATAACCAGAGATCTGGAAGTACAGGATTATTCCAGGTAGAACTTGGCCTTTACACAGACCATGCAGCACCAAGAACTGAGTTCAGGACCTTCAGTACCACTTATATCATTTCCCTGGTTCCAAGTATCATGTTTTACTAGCTATTGTGATATCAAGTTAATGATCAGTATATAGACTCAAATGCATATCTAAAAACAGGAGTATGTGAACAGACAAATGTTTCATTAACTTGCCATACCTGGAGCAAAAAACTAATATTTTACTAAAACAGAGTGGCATAGTGGGAGTAAGTGTAAAACTGAAGGTACTTGTTCCATGGAAGATCTCCCAGTAAACTCCCCATGCTTACCTGAAAAGCAAAACTTTGGTCTCCAGAAAAGAGGTGATAACAGGCCCTGTGAGAACCCCCTTACTCCAAACTGTAAAATAGAACTGAAACTTTAGTCTGGAATAATTTTGAAAGTAACTAAGACCAATGTACCCAGTCCATTGGATAATGACCCTTTCTCTGATTGCATCTATTTTAAGACTAGCACTTTGAATATTGGAACTTCCTGACAAGCCTGAGAGAGATGAAAAGGGTGACTGGCTGGATTTCTAGGCATCAGTAAGAAGGGTCAGTCAAAGAGCAGAGCAGCAACATTACTTAACCACCAAATAGAAAGTGAAAATCTGCTGAAACAAAGACAAGTCTACTGGAAAGAGTGAACATGTTATCATTTCTCCAAGCAAGGTTGTTTCCAAACTGGCATCACCGCCCTACCTCAACTCACAAGGAAATACAGAACTCCCAGGAGTCAGGAAAGTCTGTGCTCAGGAGGAGTGGATGAGGATATCTGATCCTTTTGATGATAATACACTCATTTTCCTCTTTGTTTTTTCTTTGCTTCCTACTTAATTTTTAAAAAATCTTTTGGGGTTGCCTAAAGCTTCTAATGTACTTTAGGTACAAACTAAAGCTGAGACCATTTTTAACTTCCAGATACATCCTGGCAATGCCCTTGGTTGTTGGGAACTATTCCTAAAAGGGAGATGAATTTATCTGGAAATGTAACTCCAATGCAGTGACTTTTCCAATATGGCAACTATATGCTGTTAGAAATGCCTGCACTGTCTTTGCATCTTGGTCACTGTTTCTTTTGAAGTACAGGAGCTTTTTTGGTTTTTGTAGTCCCATTTGTTTATTTTTGCTTACACATGCTGGTCAGTGGTATTTCATCATTGAAGATGCCTTTAGCTTCAATATCATGGAGAGGCTTACGGGGATATTTTCCTCCATGAATTTTATGAATTCAGGCCTAATATTCAGGTCTGAAACTTTAATCAATTTTGGTCTGACTTTTATTCCTGGTCTTAGACTTCTGAGTTTATTTTCTTGCACAAATTTGTCCAGTTCTTGAGCAATATTTGTTGAAGAGATTTTAATTATCCCACTTCATTTTCTTGCTCCTTTATCAAAGATGATGTGATATATTTGAAGGTCGGTGTTAAGATGTTCAACTCTGCTCCACTGGTTCAGTTTTTATTCCAGTAACATAGACCTCATTCTGGAATGGATTGAGGCTCTTTATGTTCCTGGAGCAAGCAGATGCCCTTGGGCTCTACTAGCATGAGACAGAACATATGGAGATGTTACTGGGGCCTGCTCGAGCAAATCGATGAATGGGAAGACAGTGACAGTGACAGTTAACATACTGTTTAATAAGTACTGCTTTGTAGTATAGTGTGAAGCTTGGGAAGGTGATGCCTCACATCTTTCTTTTCTCAAAAATTGTTTCAGCTATTTACTTGTTGACATTTATAACTCCGTAAGAATTTCAGGAGTGTTTGACCTATTTCTTTTGAAAAATGTCATGAGTATTGTTATAGGGACTGCATTTAATTTGCATGATGCTTTTGAAGCACTGCCATTTTGACAATATTGATCCTCCCAATCCATGAGCATGGAACATGCTTCATTATATCATGTTCTCTTTTATTTCTTGAAGTCATCTTTACAGTTTTCTTTGTATAGGTCCTTCATCTCTAGTTAAACTGATTCCAAGGTACTCAATCTTCCAAGATACAAACTATCAATGGGATAATTTTTCAAATACATCTCTCTTATTTTTAGTTATTTGTATACAGGAAGGCCTTAAGCTTTTGGCGCATACCTGCCACTTTACTCTACAATTCTATTTTTTTCTAGCAGGATTTTTTGTAGATTCTTTGGAATTTTCTAAGTGCAATATAGTGTCATCTGCAAACAGTAAAAGCTTGACTTCTTCCTTTCTTATTATGATGCCCTTTATATATAATTGTCCTTTAGATATTTGTCTTGTCTAACTGCTATGGAAAGTACTTCTAGTATTTCAATATATAGTGAATCAAAGTCTCAAGAGTGGGCAATCTTACCTTGTCCTTAGTCTTATAGGGAAAGCCTTTTATTGATCCCATTGAGAATAATGCTTGCTGCTGGCCTATGATAAATGGCTTTGATTACATTTAGGAAGGTTCTTTCACTTCAATTTTGATGAGACAAATTGGGAAAAGTTTTATTTACACATTATCCATATGATGAAATGTTAATATACAAGATATGTAAGGCACTAGTAAAACATTACAAGAAAAAAATCCAATCCTGTAAAAAATGGGAAAATAAATTAACAGAAACTTCTTCAAAGAAGAAATCCAAATGGCCAAAGACATGGGGGAAATGCTCTACACTGCTAATCATCAGGGAGAGATGCACATCAAAACAACCATGAGATCATCTCATTCCACAGAGACTGGCACGCATCCAAAAGAACAAGAACAACCAGTGCTGGCTTGGATGTGGGAGGAAAGGATTCTCCTTCATCGTTGGTGGAAATGCCAACTGGTCTAACCTTTTTGGAGAATATGAGCATTCCTCATAAAGCTAGAAATTTAGCTTCATGAGACTCAGCAATACCACTCTGAGAATATATCCCAAGGCTTCAAAACACACAGCAGAAATGCACCTACATTTCTATGTTTATTGCAGCCCTATTCACAATAGCCCAAATCTAGAAATAACCCGAATGTCTGAGAAAAGATGACTGGTTAAAAAAATATAGTACATCTGCACAATGGAATACAATGCATCTGATAGGAAAAAATGAAGTCATGAAATTTTCTTATAACCAGGTGGACATTGAGAGTATCATGCTAAGTAAAATGAGTCAGAAGGAGAAGTATATACATAGAATGACTGCTTTTTTGTGGGGTGGGTAAAAAAAACAATATGAAATCAATACCCAGAGATAGTAGAAACAGGAGGCTTGGTCTATGGTCAGAAACCTGTTTCAACTACTTGGAAAAGACAGTCTGGATATTGAAGGAACCATTTTGACAAAGATAGTTGGAGATGATCATTCTATATAAGAACCATGTGCTGAAAGTAGGTAATAGAGCACATGGTAACCTCTCGGTGTCTATATCACAAAAGCATAATGCCCAAAGAGTGAAAGAAAGGAAGAAAGAAGGAAAGAGCCTGCCATCTAGAGATGATGAGGCTGTAGGTGCGCAGGAGGGAAAAAGGGGACATTATTTGTGGAAAATGTAGACTGGTGGAAATGGGTATTGGAACACTGTATGACTGAAACCTGATCATGAACTCTCTTCTAACTGCATGATGATTCAATAAAATAAATTAATTCAAGAAGAAACTGCCCAGGGATCAGGGAGACAGGTGCATAGAGAATACTACCATAGAAAATACCCTGACTTCAGTCCCTTATACTGTGTGCCTTCACCCCTGAAACACTGAGCCCCTCTAACTGTGGATTGAACTCTGCCAGGAACAGCTCCTATTAAAACACCAACATGTTCTGGAGAGATAGTACAGGGGGAAAAGTTCTTTCTTTTGCATGCAGTTCACCCCAGTTCAATCCCCATCACTGCTTATGGTCCTCTGAGCCCTGCTTGGATCCAAGAGTGGTTCTGCAACCAAAACAAGGGAAGAGCTTTAAATACCACTAGTAATAATCAGAACAACAAAACATAAACAAAACAAAAAAAAAAACACAAAACCAAAGAAAATGTCCTTTGACCGGTAAAATGTGTTTATTGCAATACCTATTTGAGCTTCTGCTCTGCAATACAAAGTCTGACAGATTAATTAACTCAAGTTTCTGCTTTCAAAAACTGTGACTGCTATGACTTGGTTATAATAGTTACAAGAGATATAAAAAACATAAAATCATGTGAGAATATCTATCCAACAGGGATATGATCTCAAACTCAAAGAAAGAAAATTATGCATATATATAGAATATCTGGAACAATTGAAACCTTAATCAAGCCTTTGAGGGAGGATACATCTGATACAAATGCCAGATTTGCAATTCCCTAGTGTCAGAGATCAGTACTCAGTGAGGAGAAAATTAATATGACTTTAACTTTTGCTCTTCTTTTGAGGATTTACTTCAGCATCCTTCCTCCCTCCCTCCTCCTCCTTCCTCCCTCTCCTCCTTCCTTCCTTCCTTCCTCTCTCCCTCCCCTCCCTCCCTCCCCTCCCTCCCTTCCTTCCTTCCTTCCTTCCTTCCTTCCTTCCTCTTTCTTTCTCTCATTCTTTCTTTCTCATTATGCTTTTAAACTACATCCAGTGCTGCTCAGGGGGTTACTCCTGGCCCTGTGCTCTGGGATCACTCTTGATAAGGCTCAGGGCATGGTATGTGGTACCAGGGATAGAACCCAGTCAGATTCATGAAAGGAAGAGCCCTGCCAGCTCTACACTCTCCAGTTCCAGAATTCATTTTCTTGACAGGAGTTTGACAGGTTACACAGAAGTCACACCCTACACAGGGCACAGGAGAATGAATGGAGTAAGTACATCAGAGTCAAGGAACCACATCTGTGTTAAGTTATGAGAATATGTGACAATAAATGAGCTATGAGGTGTAAGTTTGCAGAAGTCATATCCTGGTATATTTTACCTTTAAACACCACAATGGTACTTTGAAGTATCAGAAAAAGGGCCAAAGTCAGAGGTAGGGGAGAGGGGCCCATCATTGCAAAGAAGATATACTGGGAATTAAATTTAACTAGGATGGATGATTTCTCATGAATATTCTTTTCACCTAGACATGCTGGTCTGAAAAAGATAAAGAGGTTTTATTGCT
Organism: Cryptotis parvus; assembly: GCA_021461705.1. Lineage (NCBI taxonomy): Eukaryota > Metazoa > Chordata > Mammalia > Eulipotyphla > Soricidae > Cryptotis > Cryptotis parvus. The sequence continues at coordinate 50,277 of JAJIBD010025936.1, read as the reverse complement.
AAAATGGAATATGACAGATATCATAAAGTGTGATTATCATTCTTGGTTATTTTTTTCTTTTAGAGGTTCCCTCTCTTTAAGGAAGATTACTTAAAACAATGTCATGCATATGGTCCCCCGACCACTGCCAAGAGTGCTAACTGAACAAAAAACAAGGATTAATATATTTTCTTAAGGCTTTCCAGATTGGTGTGTGTGTGTGTGTGGGGGGTGGGGGGGAGGGAGACAGGCAGCTTATCATAGTAGTCACTTTTTTGCAGGATTATGAAGTCAAGTTTCAGGGAATAAAAGAGACATTTTCACCATCATTGGAAGAATCTTTGTATTCTGAGATGTTCTGGCAACAAGTCAGAATGAATGTCCAGTTTCTTTCACTCTTGTTTTCTTTTATTTTGGTCTCATTCCAGTGATTAGCTGTGTCCTTCAGAAACTCCCAGATCTTAACTTCACCTATTCTTCCTATTTTCTCACCGTTTTTATTCCAAACATAAATCTAGAGACATCTTCAACAGAAGACTACTTTCCTGTGGAGCTATTCATTTTGAAAGGAAATGAGGTAGACAACTCAAATTAGAGAAGTCTGTAGCAAAACAAACGTTAAAGGGGATTTGTCTGCCAGGTTGATCTTTCACTCATGAATGACCTCATCACAGAGAGGAATTAGCATAATTTGTATCAATAATTTGTTTCTGTGATGTGTGAAGAAAATAATACCCCACAAAAATTGAAAGCTGCCACTATGACTACATCTGATCAGTCTATTTGCCCTTATTATGGCTATCACTTAAAGAGTCATTAAGAGAGTTGTGCTAAATGCCCCCAGGCAGAGACCCAGGTGGCTGATCAATCACCTAAAAGCAATGGGATCTTCTTGGTGGAGAAGGTAGAATGGATTGCCTGCATTTATTTGACTTGTTCCTAATAACACTTTTCTGATTTTAGGGGGGGTTGTTCTGCCCACTCAGTTTCCAAACCAGAGTTTCCCTATGCCACATTGCTCTTTTTTGGTGTCAATTGGCCAACTTCCTTTGCCTAACGATTTATCTTTTCAAGTGACATGTTGATTGTAATCATCCACTTGTGCTTCTTGCTTTATTTTATCTTATTTTACCAGGAGAGCATTTCAGAATGTTTGTCATGAAAAAGTGATATAAATATTAATGTATTGATAGTGTTGTGGCTTTGCAGACCTATATTTCATTTCATGGTTTTAAAAGCTACAAAATTTACTGACTACATGGAAAATATAGGTATAATGGACTTAGTGTAATACCCCAAGTGTGAACAGTATATGAATTATTAATCTTGTCAAAGTCAGTACAATTGTGTTCAAATGCCAAAGTTAAGGAAATAAGCTAAGGTTTTTAACTTAAAAAATGCTGGAGATGCCAAATGAATATGACAAGTTCTTTAATTTTTGAAGCTTAAGGTTAATTTGAAGATAAATATTGTAAAGTAAACAAACACATAAATTAGGACCTACATAGAGGAAGTTAAACATTCTAAAGTTACAGGGTGCCTCTCAGCTCCTCTTGCTGCGTTTTTGCTCAGAACCCCACACCAGAGGCCATGAGGTCAGATGGTAACAGGTCAAAAAATGCATGATCAGATATCTCCAAAATATACATTTTTAGACTTTAGAAAATCCACACTTGAGAAAACACTGTAACCTACCAAAATTCAAAGTTGCTCACATAGTGATAAAATTTACCTGCTTAAACACAAAGAAATGAGCTCTGTCAAGGATATTTTATATAATAAAACAGCTGTACTTAAATATAAATTGTTCTCTATTTAAGTGAATAAAAGCTGCATAAAAATTTACCTAGTTACTTTGGATGAGAAGGCTGGTTTTGTAGCCAGCTTTGTAGCTAGTAAAACGCAAAATCCAAAGCAAAGAAAAAGCAGATAAGCTATTGCTTGTTCTAGAAGAGTTTGACAATGGCTCACCATAAGGACTGCCTGGTCCTAGTGCTGTATGCAACTTAAAATAAGAATGATAAATTTCTCCTTTTCCTGGATTTAAAAGTTTTCAGAGAAACAAAGCAGACTCAGCAGGAAAATGCATCATAAGGCAAGCCAAGACTAAGAACCAGTGTGAAATAACCTAGATGCCAAAGTGACCAGACCCACTTTAACAAAGCACTGAATGAGGCTTTTGTTTTGCAAGAAATGAATGGAATGCACATTCATCTCCAAGTATCATTGAGCCAATATTTCAACAGTGGTTCCCTGCTCACCACCTCCATATCACAACAGCTTTTTCTAGAGCACTATTAACAGTCAATGCCTTGTGTTAGTAAATTCACGTTCATACATGGATCAGATAATTTTACTAATAATTTGCTTTACCCTCCTTCAGCAGAGAAAAAGAACACAGTCTTCTTTTTTTAATTTATTTTTTTTTAATTTTTATTTTTACAATTACAAAGATATACAATTAAAAAGTTCATATTTGGGTTTTGGTCATACAGTGTTCCAGCACCCATCCCGCCACCAGTGCCCATCTCCCACCACCAACGTCCCCCGGTTCCCTCCCCCTCCCCCAGCCCTCCTCCATGGCAGGTTCTTTATTCTTTCCCTTTCTCTCTCTTTCTCTTTTCCTTCCCTTCCAGACTATGGATTACAGAACATACATTAAAGGGTTGCCATGTGTATCTTTTTGCCTCTATTTAATGCTCAGTTCTAGGTTGGCATTAGTACCCTAGACAATTGTTAGCACACTGTTCCATTTTCTGTCTTACCTAGCCTCTGACTCCCACACGTTTGTGATAATTTCCACCTTTGACAAGAACTCCTGATATATGTTTCACTTGACCTTGGATATTGGTATCATAATATGTACATATATGTTTATGTTATGCAGATAAATGCAGTCATTCTGTATCTGTCTCTCCTTCTGGCTAATTTCGCTCAACATAATCTTCTCCATGTCCATCCATTTATAGGCAAATTTTATAATTTCATTTTTCCTAACAGCTGCATAGTATTCCATTGTGTAGATTTACCAAAGCTTTTTTATCCAGTCATTGATTTTCGGGCACTCTGGTTGCTTCCCAGATTCTGGCTATTGTGAATAATGCTGCTATGAACATAAAAGTAGGCATGGTTTTTCTACTGCGTATTTTTGGTTTCCCAGAGTAGATTCCCAGGAGTGGTATGGCTGGGTCAAATGGGAGTTCAATTTCTAGTCTTTGGAGGAATGTCCATATTGTTTTCCAGAAAGGCTGTACCAGCCGGCATTCCCACCAAGTCTTAAGTAAGTATAGAAGTAACAAATCTTTTTTTATAGTAAGTATAGGTTGAGACTCGCAGACATGGGGCAGAGCTGCTACTGACTCTCCCTGTGACCAGCTGCTCACGAGGTGCCCGGGAGGCATGGTGGGTTCTAGCCCTGGCCCACCATCCCAGCAGAGCCTCGCAACAAGCCAGATAACCCCCAACTCCATGAGTGCCTCCATTTTCCACATCTGGACTTCTCTCTCGTCAGACCTCCACCCAGCAGACCAGCCTATCAGCGCCCGGTTCGCGAGGCTGCTTGCGGCCATGCGGTTCATCAATAAATGCTGGACTTAGAGATGCCTACAAGAGTATGCTACCTGCACGGCAGAGCCTGGCAAGCTACCCGTGTTGTATTTGATATATATGCCAAATACCAGTAACAATTATAGACCGCATTCCGGAATGGATCGAGGCTCTTTATGTTCCTGGAGCAAGAAGATGCCTTGGGTTCTACTAGCATGAGACAGGACATATGGAGATGTTACTGGGGCCCACTCGAGCAAATCGATGATGAACGGGAAGACAGTGATACAGACAGTGATAGGTTGAGGAAGCCAGGAAACTTCATCTAAATTTTCCAAGGGTTTTTGTCAAATACTTATATTTTAATTTAATCACCATGACATAAACAGTTACAAAGCTATTTATGCTGATTTGAGTGATAATGTTCCAACATCATCCATTCTTCTACTAGTGTACATTTGCCACTACCAATATCCAATTTTCCTCCTGCAACCCCCAACACCCCAAAACCACTAGCCTGTCTTCTCTCTCTCTCCTCTCTCTCTCTCTCTCTCTCTCTCTCTCTCTCTCTCTCTCTCTCTTTCTCTCCCTTCTACCCCCTTTGGGCATTATGGTTTATAATACAGATATCGAGAGATTATTGTTTTTGTCCCTTTACCTACATTTAGCCTGCAGTTCTTATCCAGAAGGATTATTTCCAACTATCTTTGTCATTGTGATCCCTTCTCTATCTCAACTGCCTACTTCCCCAGCACCTGAAGCAGGCTTCCAACTGTGAACCAATCCAAGTGTGGATATGGAGAATATCATACAGAGTGAAGTGAGTCAGAGGAGAGGAATATACATAGAATGATTGCACTAATTTGTGGGATATATATCATATATCTACATCTATATATCTATCTCACAAATTAGGGCAGATATCTGATGTTAGGAATTTAATTGGTATATGTTGACTTAAATTGATATATATTAATTCATATGTGAATTAATATATATTTAATAATATATATTTATATATAAATTTATCAACTTAAATTTATATATATTTACATATATAAATTTATCAAATTAAATTTATATAATATATATATATATATATATATCACTGTCTTCCCGCTCATCATCGATTTGCTCAAGCGGCCCCAGTAACATCTCCATATGTCCTGTCTCATGCTAGTAGAGCCCAAGGCATCTGCTTGCTCCAGGAACATAAAGAGCCTCAATCCATTCCAGAATGAGGTTTATAATTGTTACTGGTATTTGGCATATATATCAAATACAACACGGGTAGCTTGCCAGGCTCTGCCATGCAGGTAGCATACTCTTTGTAGGCATCTTAAGTCCAGCATTTATTGATGAACATTGCAGCCGCTTTGCAGCCGCGCGAGCCGGGCACTGATAGGCTGGTCTGCTGGGTGGAGGTCTGACGAGAGAGAAGTCCGGATGTGGAAAATGGAGGCCCTCATGGAGTTGGGGGTTGTCTGGCTTTGTTGCGAGGCTCTGCTGGGATGGTGGGCCAGGGCTAGAACCCACCATCCCTTCTGGGCGCCTCGTGAGCGGCTGGTCACAGGGAGAGCCAGTAGCAGTTCTGCCCCATGTCAAGTAGGAGTCTCTATATATAGAGAGAGACTCGCAGACATATATATATATATATATATATATATATATATATATATATATAAAAATATACCTCCCAATGGAAAACCAACAGGACAGTACTACTGTTCAAGAAGGGAGACATCTACGACATTGGCAACTATTGCCCAGTCTGCCTGTTGTCCATCATCTACAAGCCGTTCATTTGAGTCATCCTGAACAGGATTGGCAGAACATTAGATGAAGGACAATCATGCAAGCAAGCTGGGAAGAGAGCAGTGTGGAAAAACTTCAAGAGCATCGAAGAAATAGCTAAAAGAACAAAGAACCTCCGACTCTGGGCACATATCTTTGACTCCACCATTTTCCCTGCATTAACATATGCCTCAGAGATCTGGGCCCTACAAAATCAGGATGAGAACACTATTCGGGTCTCCCAAAGAGGAATTGAAAGAGCTATGGTTGGAATATCACGCCTCACTCAAGTGAGAGAAGGAATCCAGAGTTGGGACCTCTATCGATGATCAAGAGTCATGGACACTGTCTCGCTTGCCAAGACATCAAAATTCAAATGAGCTGGACATGCAATACTACTTGAAGACGACTGCTGGACTAGAGCAGTTACTGAATGGATCCCATGGGACGTTAAAAGATCATGTGGCTGCCCACCTACAAGATGGTCAAACTAATCATCAAGAAGCTGAATGAGCGGTTTGAGGCTCCTTCATATTCCTGGAGAAAGAATAAGCCATCTGGATATGCTGGCACATGACAGGGACATATGGAAACATTACAGTGCACCTGCTCAAGCAAATCAAATAACAGGATGTCAAGTGATATATATATATATATATATGTATGTATGCTTTCTATATGTATGTATGTATATATATACATACACTTGATCACTTGAATCCCGTTATTCATCGATTTGCTCGAGCAGGTGCCAGTAACATTTCCATTGGACCCTATCAAGTGCCAATGTAGCCCAATGGCATCTGGTTTCAGGAATATGAAGAGCCTCAAACCATTCCTTCAGGGTCTTGACAAAGAAGTCTTCTTCTTGACAAAGAAGTCTTCTTGACAAAGAAGGAACAAAGGAAAGATGGAAGGAAGGAAAAAAAGAAAATAGAAGGCATTGGACCTGGTTTTTAAAGTTTGTACCAGCTCTGAATTTTAGGAAAAACTTAAGTTTCACCCTCTCCTGTGTTCTTTGCTTTTCCTCTTATTTCTTCTCTAAAATATCAAAACAAAACAAAAGTGAAGTCAAGAAGTAATTAAATTTTCTCATATTAAATGCTTAGATGTAGAGAGTAAAGTCAACTGAAGTAAATATAATGCATGTTTCTGCAAGAGATAGTTTAATACATGGAAAAGGAATACGGGAAAGACAGATTAGACCAAAATGTGCTAAAAATCGAGAAATAACCTTGCTAATTAAAAAAAGAGGTAACCACAATTTATCCTAGCAGGAAAACAAAGTCATAAAAAATTATTCATGAAAATATACCTCTGTTTGCAATTCTCGAAAAAGATAACTTTTAAGGGTTAAGACAGAAAGACTACCTGAAAACATATGGTAGGGTTCATAGACATATCGGAAGACTAACCTACACGGAAAATAAAATTTTATCAAATGATTCTTTTAAAAGCAAACAGATACAAAAATATTCTGAGCATATAAATATTGGAATTGGTTTAAAATATCAAATCTACCCTACATTTCATATGAGATATGCTAGGTAAAAAGTATTAAAAACAAAATGATGGACAGATTTAGGACCCCATGAATTCTGTAAGGATGAAAATATCATTTTCACAGAAAGTTTTATTGAAAGTAAAACATGTTATTGAAACAAAGCTATAAGATTTTAACTCTAATAAATTATTTAAATTTTTTAAAAATCCATTTTTTTTTTTTGGCCTCCTGAGCAGTTTCCTGGAGTCCCTTGGCAAACCAATCTGACATACCAATGCTCAGATCTGGACGTACTGCTTAGGCCTACAGGAGATGGGAACCATCTGGCAAATTCTGAAGGACACCAGGGTCAAAGGTTTTAGGGTGCAAATTCGAGCCATGCTCATCAAGGTTGGCACTCCAGCCCTTTGAGATATCTCTCTGGCCTACTATAATCCCTAATGAAACAAATATCAAGGAGAATATAACCTAATTAGCGTAGTAACACACAAGGTAATTAATTAAAAGCATACTATTAATGAATCTATAAAATTAGCAAACAAGACAATGAAAATCATTTAAAATTTATACTTGTTATTTATACAGTTTATCAGTATTATTTATTGCTAAAATGTTTTAGGAATATATGAATATTCAGATCAAGCTATATCTCCCAAGCAATATATATAAAACTCTTTTCTAGTATCCTTTATTTTTTAAACAGACCAGTCTTAAAAAAAAACAGACAAGTTTCAGACATATTGGTAACAGTACTGTATTTCTCGAAAATGTAATACATATGGAATATATATGTAAGTGAAATAGCTATTTAATGCAAACAAAAGGTAAATAACAAAAATAACCTGGCAAACTACATTTCAAGGCATCCCCCACAAAACACTAAAAATTCAAATTACAAAATTGCTAGAAATTTATTATGTATTTGATATGGCTAATACAATGTTCCAGGAGAAAATTATATTAATCAGGAAAACAAAAAGAAATCAATTAGTGGTATAAATCATATAGAAACCTTAAAATTACGTACAGAACAAAAAATAGGTGAAAAACCAAGCAGCAAATAAATTAATTTATTAATTAAAAGAGACGAAAACAGCATAGTTGTTTGGAAATAAAAATATAAAAGAAATTATGGAAGGAACTAATTAAGATGAAAGGGAAAGAAAAATACTAAGTTATAATTAACAGAACAGAACATGGACAACGGTTTTTGAAAATTAAATTAATCAATGTAACTATTTAAAGGTTCTATATACATTTTAGGCTAAATTAAATGATTTTCATTAAAAACAAAATAACACACAATGGACTCCTAAATACATGAAGAAAATCTTTAAAGTAAACAAGTTTAACACAAAAAATTTCTCTGAGTTTTCAAATAAACCATTTTTAATTACCATATTATAGAGAAAGAAGGGAATTGTGTTTTTTTGAAGCCATAGAAACACACCATACTTATTTCCCTGCCTTTCAAGTAACTATTAATTTTAGATATGAAATTTTCAGATGGAAATAGAGAAATTAGCAGGATATAAAATACATCGCATTTCAAGCTCATGAAGTCTACTACATAAAAGCAAAGATGATTCAATAATAGAGAGCCTAGTAACAAATTGATCCTGGCTTAGTAATTTGGGTTAATTAAGTCACTTAGAAGTATAGGCCACCAGTGTTGTCATTGCAGCAATGTGCTAATGTTATACATAATATTCATGAGTCAAATGCACGCAAACATTTTCTTAATAAGCATCAGACGATTGTCCAAATTTAAAATCCATTCCCAGTTAAGAAAAAAATGAAAAGTTGTAGATGTGACATAGAGGACTAAATCCTTGTCATGATATGAATGTGTACTAGCATGGTTACCCAAGGCAAAAAAAATGCAATACATTCCAGTGAAAATGATAACAATACAAAGGAGTTGTTCACACTGCTTTTGGACATGATGCATACTACCTAGGAAGTACTCAAATAGATACAATCCACATCCTCAGCTACCCAGCATATAACAATACAGGCCCACACTCACACTACTGGTGCCTTGCTTCCCCATCTTTGCAGCCCAGGAGGGGCACCGCTTAGCAGGAGCTCAGAGTGCAAAGAAGACGATGAGAGATTAAGGAGGAGTAGAGCTACCCAAGTTCAGAAGTCTTGTGTCAGGTTCTGGCAGTCTTGGCAACAAAAGCAAAGGCTCCCTAAGTTCGTGTTCCCAGCAGGCTGTTATCAAGACTGGTGGCATGATTTTACTTATTTATTTTGATACACTTTAAGACTTTAAGCTAGTCTTCCATGTGTTTCCTTCACTAAATTTAACTAGAATGAAATGAACTGATATTAACTGATAGTTCTCTATTTAAAATCCCAGTACAACTACCCAGCACTAGCTGCCAAGAGAAATTATTGAAGTGATAGAGATGTGGTAGACAAAAATGTATGAAATAATGCAACTGTATATCCAATGATCTTGATTCAACTGAATATATCAGAAAGAAATAATAAAATGTAATAATATTCATATATAAAAATGAGGCACAAGAATGCTATGCTGGTAGAGAACATTACATTTATAATGGCAATCACACTGAAATAAAGATAATAATATGTTAGACATATGTGGAGAAACCATACTATATTAAATGACATCAAATTATATTTAAGTAAGGGAATTATTGTGGTCTTTAAGTAGAAAGATTGTAAAGTTTTAATTCATCCCAAACCAATACATGTCTGAAATGCTATAAAAAATTTTAAAAAAGAAAAATGTCACATTTCCATTTGCATAGAAATAAGAAAAATATCAAAGTAATTCTAAGATTGAAAAAATGGATTAATTGTACTGGACATTAAGAAACCTATAACTAATAAAACCTTAATGCATCAACATGGCATCTGAATTATGTTAACATACTAGAGCATATTAGAACTATTGAAATTAAAAATACTGAACAGAGAAGAGTAGAAGAAGCCAAAATAAATTTTACTAAACATAGGATTCTTTTACTAAAGTTTAGCAAGGCAGACCAATGGGGACAATTGGACTTCATGAAATAGGTTTTGGTATCTGAAAAACAGGCCACCATTAGCACCATTAGAGTCTAAGCCAAAGAAATTGGCCTCATTTCTTAACCCAGAAGTTCAAAATTGCTATTATAGAGCTGCCATAATAAATATCACAAAATAATGGTTTCCAACAATTTATTTTCTTAAAGTTCTGATACTTAAAAAGTTGTTTCCATATCTTGGCTGTTGTGATTGCTGTGCAATGCACAATACTATACAGAAGAGTCTTTGTGATGTGGATCTTATTTCTGTTGGTTATAGACCGAGGATCAGGATTGTTGGATCATCTGGAATTTCTGTTTGTAATGGTTTGAAGTTCTGACCTACTGTTTACCATAATGAATGCAAATTTACATTCCCACCAGTGGTGTTCAAGAACTCACTTTAACACACATCCTTGCCAACATCTGTTATCTCTTGGCAACAATACCTAAAATAAACATGTGGGACTATATCAAACCAAAGAACTTTGCACAGCAAAGGGAAAATAATAGACTGAAAGGGCAGCCTATTGAATGGGAGAAAAAAAGGTCAAAGTATGTCTCTGGAAAAGAGTTAATATATAAAGTACCTAAAGAATTCATCAAACTAAGAGTGAAAAAAGGAAAATAATTTAAACTTGACAAAGGACTGAATATTTTTCCAAAGGAGACAACAGGTTTATTAAAATGTCCTTAATTTACTTATCACCAGGAAAATGCAAACAAATCTAAGCCAGAGTGAGCTATCACCACATATCTGTGAGAATAGCTGTTTATATAGATATATATATAGATATATAGATATATATAGATATATAAAGATATATATAGAGATATGTAGATATATATAGATATATATAGATATATAGATATATAGATAGATAGATAGATAGATAGATAGATATATAGATATATAAACTGCCATATATATATAAATAGATAGATAAATATAGATATAGATATATAGATATATAAACAGCCGTATATATATGACAGGGAGATTTGTTATATATATAAATATATATATGTTATATATATAAATATACATATATTTGTGTTATTTATATATATAAATATATAAATAAATATATATATAAATATATATATATGGACTCTCAGACATGGGGCAGAGCTGCTACTTGCTTTCCCTGTGCCCAGCTACTCATGAGGCGCCCTGGAGGCATGGCAGGTTCTAGCCTTGGCCTGCCACCCCAGCAGAGCCTCACAACAAGCCAGACCACCCTCCCCTACTCCATGGGGCCCGCCATTTTCCACATCTGGACTTCCCTCTCGTCACAACTCCACCCAGCAGACCAGACTATCACAGCCCGGATCATCCACAGCCACCCTGCAGCAATTTTTTTTTTTCAATCCGGCCAGGTATGCTGAACCAGAGACTCTCAGACATGGGGCAGAGCTGCTACTTGCTCGCCCTGTGCCCAGCTGCTCGTGGAGGCATCCGGGAGGCATGGCGGGTTCTAGCCCTGGCCTGCCACCCCAGCAGAGCCTCACAACAAGCCAGACCACACTCCCCTACTCCATGGGGCCCACCATTTTCCACATTCGGACTTCCCTCTCGTCACAACTCCACCCAGCAGACCAGACTATCACAGCCCGGCTCACGCGGGCCGCTAGCAGCCGCGCGATTCATCAATAAATGCTTTATTTAGAGGTGACTACCGCAGTATGCCACCGGCACAGCAAGCCTGGCAAGCTGCTCGTAGTATCTCGATATGCCAAATACCAGTAACATTTATATTAGGTCATTCCCATGACCTAATATAATGGTTTGAGGCTCTTTATGTTCCTGGAGCAAGCGGATGCCTTTGGGTTCTACTAGCATGAGACAGGACATATGGAGATATTACTAGTGCCTGCTCTAGCAAATAGATGATGAATTGAAGATAGTGATATATATATATTATATATATATATATATATACATATATATATATGTATATATATATAAAACAAATCTCCCTGCTTCTAAGAGAAGTAGTCATGCCCAATTACTTAATTTCACCCAAATTACACTTCTAAAGGCTAAATTATCCTTCTAAAGTTGCTGGCTGGAGTACTGGAGATTATATTTTAATAAAATTTTGGAAAGACATAATTCAGTCCATTACAGCTTCCCAGATAATGATACCCTACGCAACAACAATCTTCAGCTGACCATCACTGAATTGTTTAACAAATCATCCCGGTGATGCTGTTCAAGACTTAGTCAGAAAAGATGCACCTCAATTGCCATAACGATTCCCAAGTGGGTCAAAAATTAAAATGACACAATTTTAAGAGCATGTCTCAGGTTGTTCAGTGTTCTCCCCAAATTTAGTCTCGGTCCGGAACCTCAGATGTGACCATTGATGGAAAAGTTTCACTAGGTGTCTTTAGTGAAATGAAAATAGGTTACAATGAACATGGGAGAGTTCTACTCTATGACGAGAGTCCTTAAAGGAGAGGAAAAGCTTAGATACAGATGCACAAAAAGAATACTCTGTGTGGATGGAAGCAGAACTGAAGTCAAGATTCCACAAAGACCCTCCAGCTTAAAAACTGTGGCTCAGGAATCTTTAAGAGTGGCAGTGTTCTAGGGATGCCTTGATCTCAGATGTCAGTCTTTGGAATAATGACCAAAAACATCACTGTTGTTTTGGGCATTCACATTAGTGGTTCTTATATACTACAAACTTCAGAAAATCAACATAGAGATATGGTAAAATCTGGATGCATTGGTTTGAGTAGAGAAGGGGGTCTCTGCGCCTCCCTCCTTATGGAATATCACCTTGATTTAGTCAGTTTTTGATGTATTGTTCCCTTCTAAATGCATCAAATAATTTAAATTAAAAAGGGAAGAGATTTTGGTATATCAATGCTACCTTAAGAAATTCTGTTTTGAAAACAATGTAAAAAATAAAAGCCTCCCACCTGGTTAAAAAAAAATGCTACCAAAGGCTAAACATAAACTGGAAAAAAAATCTATTGGCTACTACATGACAAAATTTACAAAGGATTCATAAAAATGAAAACCTAACTGAGGTGAGGTGGACTATGGAGAATGTGTGAGATGATACTTTTGGGAGTAAAGGTGTGCATAATGCCAAAAATGAGTTACAGGAATAGATCATATTAGTAAATGAATGCAAACTTAAACAGGATACCTTATTTTCATATGTCAGAATGACATATTCAGTTTAGTGGTCAATAAAACAACTTGCAAGGAAATAAGCTGTCTATCATATCCTTGATGGTAAATACATTTTGGTAAGGCACGTTGATGATTTCCATTAGACTTTTAGATGCACTCAGAAATGCCATGCCTAGGAATTCACACACAAATTATTTCAAGATATATGTAAAAGGGTATTCCTTGCCGAAAATTTTTCTTAGGGGATAACATATATCCTACCCTATCTTTAACTTAATGCTCACCAATAGGATACAAATCAATTTTATTATGATCTAAAAAAAAGTAAGCAGGCATTTAGAAACGTCAGATTACTATGTCTTCATACAGATTGCTATGCCTTCCTCTTAATCTTTTTGTTTGTCTTTTTCTTTGCATCAAATCTGGTAACATTCAGAGGTTACTCCTCACAGTGTTCTGGGAACCATATAGGATGCCAGGTATGGAACCCAGCACAGTTGTGTGTAAGACAAGAGCCTTACCCACTGTACTATCTCTCTTGTCCCTCATGTTAATCCTAAAAAAAAAAAAAACACACTTTCAGAAACATGCAACTGAAATTTTTAAAATATCTTTGGTGTCGAAAGTATTGTCTTTAGTATTCTCTTTCTTTTTCTGGAATGATAAACAGTGGAAATCTCTGTAAATGGAGGTTTAGGGCTTAAGAAAAGAGCCTCTGCCACAAATATTACATTTTAGCACAGTATACCTATTTTAAACACATGTATTTAGGGATAGGCATAGAACTTACAGAAATAGTATGCAAGTATATATATAATATCTGGATGATGAAAGTATGTGTTTTATCTTTTAATTCCCTGTGCATTCATCTTGTATAAAACATTCATACTGTAAAACTTCAAAAGGTGCAAGCAATTAGTTTTCCATTTAATTGGCTCATAAACTTTAGAAAACCAACAAGGGCAAGATATTTTTCACTACATCTCTTTGAAATATAGTGAGCATAGCCAATTTTATCAACATACACCACTCTTGTGTTTTAATCTCAGAGCCAATAAAATAAATTCATTCATGGACTGACCAGTTCCAAATTTCAGTACCACCAGTTAACCCATTGTTGAAGAAACAGGACTTCCTCCTAAAACTCTGGCTTAAAACAGGGCTTTATAAATCATGGGACAATAGTATCTTTCACAAACTCAAAGAGATAATATTGACAACAGCCCTGATAATTGCTTGGAAGCTGAATATATCTTTCTTTGTGACGTTACCTCTGTTGGTCTATGATCAACATTTGCTCTGGGAACTTTGGGCCTTTGAAATTTCATTGACCTTAATGTCATCTTTATCATCATCTGATGAGCACCTCTGCACAGCATAAGGTGAGGAGGAAATAAGGATGTTGGGATAGAAGGGTGCTTGGGTAATTTCCAGGTAAATGAGTTCTGTATCACATGTGTGGAGATGGTTACTATAGGAGGGCAAGCTGTGAGTGGGGAACTATGGCTTTCACTGCCATCTTATCTGGGGATTGTGACTCTGCTCTAAGTATTAAAAGAACTCATGGAAATGCTCAGCACAGAGTCTGAAAAGAAAACCAAAAAATTGTTGGCCGTAAAATAAAGAATATGAGAACTATACAGTGAATCTTGGTTTTAACTATATTGGCTATAATAAAAGAAAATTATATGAAACAGTCCAAATGATCTTGCCAAAATTTTCATTGTAGCTGACTTCAGGCTTGAGACAGAAGTAATGATTTTTAATGGAACAGACTCATACTTATTGAAACTAGAAATAAATTATGTGTTGCATTTTCTACAACTTATACCCACTTTCACCCCATAAAGTCTGTTTGAACTTAACATTCAAAATTGGGAAGGGGGCCCAACATTTTCCAATACAGTTAGCAAGATTAAAAACAATAAACAAGAACCCCCATTTCAACCCAGGATTGTCAATTTCACTAAATTCATTAATTCATGGTTACATGTTATTCGCCCTGGGATCACAGGATTCCCAGAGTGCATTAGTTTTCACTGTTCTTTGATTGTTTTGTGAACCCCAGGTGACTCTACATTCTGGTGAAGGTGATGCCCTGATAATCCATTATACTCATGAAAGTAATTATGTTTTTCAGGAGGAGCAATTCATGGGATAGGAGACTCAAACAGTTTCTTAAAGTCTTTAAATGCAGACAGATGTTCTATTAATTTTTTATTGGACGAAATATTCTTAGAATAACATGAGAGGAGAGAAAGAAGAATACATGTTCAAGAAAGGACATGGCATCTCCAGACTGAAAAAAAAAACAGAAAGGTACATGTTCAAGGGGAGCACATGCTTAAAAGCACAAACTGAAATAGATATTTTAAGAACAAAGTAAGACTTGTTTTATCTCAGAAACATTCTTTAGATGTTTAAAAGGACTTATTGTTCTGGTGTTATCGCACACACTAAGGAAAGCCTCAATATGAGTCATTGCTCTAGCTGAGAGGAGCCACACAGGCACAGAACAGAGGCCAGAGGGTCTCTGAACCCTGAATCTGTCCATAGGCTTCCTATGTTTTGTTCAACACTCTCATCAGATATTCAGAGGGGTCTATTATCCAAAGAGTTAACACAGTTACACTATTCTACCACACACACAAACCCCAACATATTGGTTTGGGCTTCCACAGCTAGCAGTGCTCAGGGCTTACTCCAGTTTCTGTGCTCAGGGATCGCTCTTCTGGTGCCAGCATGGAATCAGTGTCACCAGTATGTAAGGAAAGTGCTTAACTTCATACTCCCAGTCCCCAAAACCCCAGTGTATTTTAATGCTTGTCATATAAGGAAGATTGGCAGAACTTGACACTCTGCTACACAAGGGGCAGTGAAACACATGATTCCAAAAGCAGCTATGGATGGATGCTGTTCAGATCATTAACTTAAGAGAACAGTAAAAAAAAAACTCTTTTCTATTTAACTAAGGAGCTATTTGTTGAAGGTAAATTTCTTAATTTTTGCCTAGCTCACTAAGAAGAATATAATCATTGGACCAGCACACAATGATCATTTTTATATTCTGATTTTCAATTCTTTTAAAGTTAATATAGAGAACTGTTTTTGAAAAACCTGAATTTATAAGATATCCTTACCTGCATGTCATAGGAGAATCTCAGCTGAACTTTCAATAAAGGGAAGAAAATTGGAGTCTAAGTATCCATATGCACATAATGCCTTTGTCCTTGTAAATGGATTTTCTTTTCACAAGGAGAGCATCAAGCTCAATGTGATTTTAAAGAAAAACAAAGATTAAATGCTAGTGAGGCATGAGGTGTACACATGTTTAACTTTTGTGGGGTTTGGGGATTCAGAGAATCATACCTACATTGGCTTAATTGGAAAAGACACTGGAAAGGCAAACTTCTTTTGTCCTGTTACTATAACAGTGCATCATAAAGAAAACATTTGTGGGTTGGCTTGAGAAAGATGCTGGGGGTCATTAATGAAATTTTATTCTCTTCAATAGGAATTTGGAGTCATTATTGACCCATTATAGAATTCAAAGTGCATATTCAAAACTTTTCTCTGAGAGTCTGTTATGGAAAACAGTTGGAGAACTCCATCTATTCAGGTTTAAATTACAAGTGTTTTGACTCCACTTGAAGCATGTGAGACAAATTACGCATCCTGGTCAAGATACTCCTTTTGGGATGAGGCTGCCTATTTCAATGATTGTTGATGTATTCATAAACAAAGAAGGCCATCTTTTCCAATAAAAGATTTTAAGTATACAATTTACAGTCTTCAGTGTAAAATTCCCCAAAATAATGTGGATAGACAAAACAGCTAAAATTCCCTTCTGATTAGAGGTCATAAAATATGAACCTGCTATTTAAATACCACTCAAAAAGAAAAATGGGAAACAGACTAGGTTTTCTTACAGTACATATGCTCAGGCTTAACACACTGTGCAGAAAAAATTAAAAGCATGTAAAGCAAATACTCATGCGAATGAGATGCCTATGAACTGTACCCTCTCTGCAAACCATACGTAGATTAAGAAAAGCACATACTTGTTTTGCCTTCCGAAGATATCTTTCTCTCTATCTTGGCTTTATCTAGAGTCTTCTTCTTCTTAGTGTTCATTGTACAAATATAGTTTGAATTACAAATCAGCTGTAACTCACACATGTAAATTCACATTCAATTTAAAAAGTAATATTAAGTTATTGTCAGCAATGTAAAAAACATCGTTCTATGAATTTGTATGCTATTCACGACAGCCAGAATCTGAAAACAACATGAGTTCCTGAGAACAGACGACTGAAGAAAGAAACTATAGTACATCTACACAATGGAAATCTGTGCAGCTGTTAATGAAGAATGAAGTCATGAAAATTGCCTGAATGGATGAACATGGAGAGTACTGTGCTGAATTAAATTAGTAAGAAGGAAAAGGACAGATATAGAATGACTGCATTAATTTGTGAGGTATAAAAACAAATATCATGAGGCTAATATTCGAGACCAAGGAAAATAGGCCTTATCAATAGTTAGAACCTACCACAAATATGGGAAGTGAAAGATAGGTAAGATCGAAAAGGCCCACGTTTACAATACTAGTTGGAAATAGTAACACTAGATTAGAACTGAGTATTGAAAATAGGTAAAGACATATATATCTATATCTATATCTATATCTATATCTATATCTATATCTATATATAAATATAATATATATTATATATAATATAATATATATTATATATAATATAATATATAATATATATTATTATATAATATATATTATGATATAATAATTATAATAATATATAATATAATATAATATATATTATATAATATATATATTATATATAATATATATTATATTTATATATATAGATATATATAGATATAGATATATAAATATATAGATATATATATAAACTTACCTCTATGGCAGGCACTTCTCTCTCTTTCTCTCCCTTTCTCCCTCTCTCTCTTTCTGGTTTGTAGTACAGATCCTGAACCCTTCAGGTAAAGACATATATATATATACATATCCGGACTTCTCTCTCGTCAGACCTCCACCCAGCAGACCAGCCTATCAGCGCCCGGCTCACGCAGCCGCTTGCGGCTGCGCCGGTTCATCAATAAATGCTGGACTTAGAGGTGCCTACAAGAGTATGCTACCTGCACGGCAGAGCCTGGCAAGCTACCCGTGTTGTATTTGATATATGCCAAATACCAGTAACAATTATAGACCTCATTCCGGAATGGATTGGGGCTCTTTATGTTCCTGGAGCAAGCAGATGCCTTGGGCTCTACTAGCATGAGACAGGACATATGGAGATGTTACTGGGGCCCGCTCGAGCAAATTGATGATGAACGGGAAGATAGTGATAGTGATAGTGATACATATGTATATATATATATGTCTTATATATATGTCATATATATATATGACATATATATGACATATATATATATATGTGTTTACCTGCAGGGTTTAGGATCTGTACTACAAACCAGAAAAGAGAGAGGGAGAAAGGGAGAGAAAGAGAGAGAAGCGCCTGCCATAGAGGTAAGTTTGTGTCGACTGGAGATAAACTGAAGACACTGGTGCTGGAAAACGTGCATTGGTGGAGGGATGGGCATTGGAATACTGTATGACAGAAACCCAATCATGAACAAAGCTTTAAATAGCCTAACTCACATTGATTCAATTAAAATTCACTGTAACTGTCACTGTCTTCCCCTTCATCGTCGATTTGCTCAAGCGGGCACCAGCAACATCTCCATATGACCTGTCTCATGCAAGTAGAGCCCACGGACACCTGCTTGTTCCAGCAACATAAAGAGCCTCAAACCATTCCATCAGGTCATGGGAATGAGGTCTATAATTGTTACTGGTATCTGGCATATCAAACACAACACGGGTAGCTTGCCAGGCTCTGCCGTGCGGGTAGCATGCTCTTGTAGTCATCTCAAAATCCAGCATTTATACTTAAAGTTACATCTTGGAAAAAATAAACAGAGGAATAAAGAATGAAAGTTCTTTAAGTTCTTGGAAAAAAATAAACAGAGGAATAAAGAATGAAATTTCAATTAAAATTAAAAAAATAAAAATAAATAACAGCAGTCTAATTTTTTGGTAATTTTTTACAATTAATACTATTTTAATCAAAGTTCTAAAGATGTCACATTTTAAAAAATTATTACCCAACTCTTGTCTCCCAGAATCTGGGCACTTGGCCATCTATGAGATATTTACTCCTCTATATGGTTAGGTTCAATAGCTATAACTTAAAAGGAAATGATACTAAGAAGAAAAAAAAGTCTAAAGAATTAATCTTCTATAGGTCACACTTCAATGCATAAAACACCCCACCACCACACACTGTTGAAAGACATGCCCTAGTGAACTCTGTGCTTCTGCAGCTCAAAAGTATTTGCATTGTCCTGAGACCAGCCTCTAAAGCTAATCAGGTTCCCCTTGTGCAAATCACAATAGGAGATTGGGGGGGCAGGATAGGAAAAGGCAATTTGATTTTAATAGCTATTAGAATAGCATTATAACTTTATCATAAATCCAATGCTAGTTATCAGATTATTTCTCTCATAACCCCCACAGATCCCCAAGAAGGATATCAAGGATCTAACCAGGAGGAATCCTGGTGAAGTTGGATCCTCTATTTAGAAGTAGCTCTGCTAGGCGGGAGCGATAGCCCAGCGAGTAGGGAGTTTGCCTTGCATGCGGCCAGCCTATGCTGGCCGGGTTCGATCCCCAGCATCCCAAATGGTCCCCTGAGCACCGCCAGGAGTAATTCCTGAGCGCAGAGCCAGGAGTAACCCCTGAGCGTTGCTGGGTGTGACCCAAAAAAGCAAAAAAAAAAAAAAAAAAGAAATAGCTCTGCTAAGATCCAGGAAGGAGCCAGGCCAAGTTTGCCTCCAAGAAAGCAAATTTGACACTCAATAAAAGTAAAGGCAGAGCGCTCAAAATTACTTTGGAGCAGAATAGAAAATGGACCTTGTGGGTGGTATGGAGAAATACATCTGGCTGCATAATGTACAAGGTCAAAATTATAAAGTTATTTCCCCATGCATTAACTCCTGAGATACTTCTATTCTTAGGTATATTTCCCCTTCTCCACAATTGCTTTCCTGACCCTGGGAAGCAGGGACTCAGGCCCTGGCATTAGCATATGTATGAAGCTGTACCAAAGGTATGGCCCAGCAGGCATCTGGACCTAGAAGCTTTTTTGTTTGTTCGCTTGTTTGTTTTTAATTTTTGGTTACACATCCCTGGCAGGGAGGAAGCTCTTTGTTTCCCTGGCCTTTGGCAGATTTTGGGTGTATAAAAGTTGCTGGGAAGAAGATAGTCATCCATTTTGGTGGAAGATTTTAGCTTGGGCATAGGGTCAGAGGTTGGCCAGAAGCTAGTGGTTTAGTAGTTTCCCCATTTTGTACTGTTATAGCAAAGATTGTTTAATTACTGTTACTAAGTAATTGCCTTTTGAAACTGTGCTGGACTCATGGTTTTTGTTCTGTCATGGCCCTTGAAGTAAAAGCAAATTCATTCCTTGATTCTATTGGTGATTCCAGCCTTCCCCAGCTCACACAACATGAGAGGGCACTTTATTTTGAACTGAAGAAACTTGATATCACAATTCACTGCACCTGGCATCAAAGTGACTCTGACCTAGAAGACCATTTAGCTGAGTCCTTCTGCAGCCCCATCTTTATGTGACAAGTGACCAGTTTTTATTTCTACTTGTACCAATCTGGGCATTAAAAAAGGTTCAACCTGTCTCTATAAGGACATGAATCAGGTGAACATATTTTTTCCTTATTGAAAATTTCACCCAACATGTCAAGAGACTGTCAATCCTCCATCTAAACTGTAATATATATATTGTGCAATGTATCATCTAAACTATTATATAATACTTTTGTCTTGTAGTGAGATATAGGAAAAAATACATACTTTCCTCATTAGTCTAGCTTATCACTTCCAAAATATTCGTACATAGTTCATCAAAGTATACAGAAGATATTGTACTAAAATTTAGAGTATTTGTCCAACAACACCTTAGAATTGAGAATGTTCACACCCAAGTAGAAAATTAGAAAAGAATGCATGACCTTTGGAATCTGTTAAAATGCCATTACTGCCAGGAATGTAATGTATGGGAAAAATCAGCTACTGTATTTGCCATTGATAGTCTAGGCTGTATGCTGGAATGCTGCTGGGGCAAATCTCAGCATAACCGACATAGTTTGGCAACTTCCATGACAGAATAATTTAAAAAAGAGTAGGCCACAAATTAACACCATAAAAATTACATTTAAAATCAAAACGGATTAAAGATCTCAATATCAGACCTGAATTCACAAAGTACGCCAAAGAAAATATAGGAAAAATCCTCTAACAACATTGAAACTAAAGGCATTTTCAAAGATGAAACAACACTAACAAAGCTATTGGAAGCAAAGTTAAACATATGGTTCTACATGAAACTAAAAAGCCTCTGCACCTCAAAAAGAAACAGTGACCAATATACAAAGATAGTCCACAGAGTGGGAAAGAATATTCACCCCATACCTATTTGACAAGGGGTTAGTATCTAGGATATATCAGGCACTGGTAGAAAGTCACAAGAAGAAAATAGCCAACTTCATCAAAAAATGAGGTGAACAAATGAACAGAAACTTCCAAAATGAAGAAATTCAAATGGCCAAAAGGCATATGAAAAATACTCATCATCACTAATCAAAAAGGAGATGCAAATCAGAACAACAAAGAGGCATCATCTGACACCACAGAGACTTGCACATATCCAAAACAGGAAGAATAACTAGTGCCGACATGATGTGGAGAGAAAGAGACTCTCATCCATTGTTGGTGTGAAAGTCAACTGGTACAGACTTTTTGCAAAACAATGTGGACATTCCTCCAAAGACTAGAAATTAAGCTCCCATTTGACCCAACCATACCACTCCTGGGATTATACCAACATCCAAGGCCAGGCAAATATGGATTAGGAGGTCTTGTCAATAGATGGAATCAATTGCAAGTGTGTGGGAGTTAGAGGTTAGGTAAGACAGAAAAGAAAACAGTGTGCTAATAAAAGTTAGAAATCATAATACCAGCCTAGAATGGAGCATTGAATGTAGGCAAAGGAATATATATAATGACCTCTAAATCTATGTATTGCATCAGCGCTTATAGATATGCAATGTCTCTAGTTTCAGTTGCTTAGGCAAATAGGCACTGAGTGAGAAAAAAAAACCTTATGGACTTATGGCTACAATGCCAGAAAATACTAAAATCACCATATGAATATCTCCCACATTCATATTTTCTTTTCCTAAACCTGATGTTAGTGCAAATGATCTTTTAAGTAAGATTAACATAATCTTTATCACAGAACCCTCAGAATGGCCCTGAACAATTCATATATTTGAACATTCATTCAAGCATAATTTAGCCAACACCATGAGTCAATCCAACTGACTCTTTGTATTGAGGAATCACAGTCGGTTCCATTGGTTCCTGCAATGTCTTTGTCTGCTTACACTGAAAAGAAGCACTTAATCAGGTGTAGCAGAGACAATGAAAATATAAAATATCTACAACCTGGCTCATACAGAGAAACTTTGCTAACCTTCAGGTAAATAGGTGCTCTTTTTGGAGCATCTGCTTTATATTAGGCACTGATCTATGCACTAAAATCTATAAGTGCTATAAACATTTACCCCAGTTCACAATTATATTATGACATACTCAAAAACATAAAACATAAGGGGAAGAATAATACAATTAAAAGTATTTTTCAGAGAGACAATACAAAGACATTCTTCATTAATTTTAAAAACATCAAAGATAATCATTACATGATCTTCATCCAAGAAAAAAAAACATCAAAAAATGTGAACTTACTCTTTCGTTCTTAAAATTCCTGATAACTTTGTTTTCAAGGATCACAGGAGCAAAGAGAAGCTATCCATCAATACTGCACTGAGGATTCTATTTCAAAAGAAGTATCTGGTGAAGGAGGAAAAAATCAATTCTTTATGTGTTTAGCTAATACTTTTTCTTCTCAATAATTATTTAACCTATATATATTTTTTTTTCAGCATATCTAAATCACATGACCAAATATGCCATTGTTCTTTACAACAGGAAGGGAGAGGACAGCAAAGAGAATGACAATAATGACATGTATGTACATTTTTGTCTGGCAGTTTGGAACAATGACACTGAAGCTTTATGTGGCAATGTCTGTCTACTTAACTCTTGACTGTGACAACAGGTCAGTCATGATGTCACTGGCCTGACCTAACTCCTTTAAACTTGACTTTAATGTCCCTCAACCAGATGTATAGAACAGAAAATCAGCACAATCTAATTAAGCAATATACGACAGTCTGTTTCCAAAAACAAATTTTAAAAACAAATAAACATCTTTAATGAGTATAGAGGATTCAAATCACTCTCCTTGTAGTTTGTCTTCTGGTCTTCCAAATACAGGAAAGCTTGCCTTAAAGCCAGGAAATATTCTCTCCATTGTATGAATTGCCAGGGGCAAGCTTTAACATGCAATGCAACTAAAAATTTCAACAGTTATCTTAATAAGGCTTTTTTTCTATATTCATTTTTTCTATATTCTTTTTTCTTTCTTTTTGCTTTTTTGGGTCATACCAGACTACGCTCGGGGTTAATCCTGGCTCTTCACTCAGAAATTACTCCTGGCAGTGCTCAGGGGGCCATATGGGGTGCCAGGGATCGAACCTTGGTCGACCATGTGCAAGGCAAGTGCCCTACCCGCTGTGCTATTGCTATGGCCCCACTGAGCTAACTGGGAACCTGTCTATATTTTTTAATCCTGTTTAATTCAGATCTCCAACAAAATTCTTAGGGGGAAAATATTCAAAGAAGTCAAGAAGTTTCTTTAGACATATCTAAAGAGGTCTAAGCAATTTGATACTCATAACCATCACTAATTAAAAGAATAACTTTCACTTTTAATTTTGTTATAACTTCCCTTCCTCTACAACTTTGATGAAGTGAATTGCAATGAAAACATGGCCACAAAATGTCTGTAAGCAACTAAATAGAAGTTTCAGGTAGGGGTTCATAAATAATATGCAAGAGATGAAGATAGCTGATGATTGTAAAATTAGGAAGCAAATTAGCTACACACTGGTAAGTGAGTGTATCAGAAGGAAACCATGGAAATACAATTTCAGAGCTAATGAAGAGAAGTAGTTTTGTAATGAAAAAGTTATTTATAATTTTTTTAAATAGTAGAATGTTTGTGATTGAGCTCAGAATGCAATATCTAACACACTCTGGCAATTTTATATTTTGGGAATGAAAAGACAGATGGATTCAATGATTTTAACCAAGTTTATTCTATAAGTTAAATGCTAGTGGATAAGTTTGTGGGTAACTAATGAGGCTACACTATCCATAAGGCATATTATAATGAATTTTAGCTCAGACAAGACTACAGTGTCTTTCTTTCATTGTCATAACATTATATTTCTTTATACCTTTTCAATTATTTCATGCTGATAATATACAATCATAGGATATAGTTGAGTGGATCAACTAACTCAACATCAAAATATTAAAGTGAGTGTAACAAAACTAATAATCTTATCTCCATGGAATCTGTTTGCAATCTCAGTCCCAACCTTTTTACAAAATAGGTGAACTCAAGTTGCTTATTATCTATAATAATACATCATCTAACTGTAGCACCAAACTTTACTTTGGAGTTTTTGAAATTCAAAACTACAAATAAGAGCAAAAAAACATTTCTCTCAGGAAGACACAATATTTTCTAATAAAAATAATGATTTAATTTAATGTGACTTTTCGTTTGATATTAATAGAGCATGTAACATACATCCTCTTAGATTTTTCTTTTCTAGTTCAATATTATATTTAAAGATTTTGGGCTGGAGCGATAGCCCAGTGGGTAGGGCGTTTGCCTTGCACGCGGTCGGCCTGTGCTGGCCCGGGTTCAATCCCCGGCATCCCATATGGTCCCCCGAGCACTGCCAGGAGTGATTCTTGAGTGCAGAGCCAGAAGTAACCCCTGAGCATTACCGGTGTGACCCAAAAAGCAAAAAAAAAAAAAAAAAAAAAAAAAGATTTTACAGATATGGTCAATGGTACTTATGTTGTTTTGATTAAATTGGTGATATCTCATGGCATAGGTAGATACATAGCAATTACTCAATGGCACTGTTTTAATTTTCTATTTTACTAATGGTATTTTATACATTTTCGTAATTCCTTAAGTGGAAGTTTCTCTAGTGCAGTTACTAAAAGTGAGGTTTTAGGACAACTAACAGAAAATGTAATCAAGTTAATAATATATGATCAATACCTTACATCATACTATATAAATAATGATTTGGAAACATTATACTCTATAGAAGCAATTACAATTTGATGACATTTTATCTGCATGTATGCTGTTCCATAATCATAATATAAAGTTCAGAAAATTGTTAGAAGATACATTACTTAAAGTGTACAGCTAGGAATGTAACTGGACAAATTTAGCTGTTGCAAGTTTAATGCCATAATGCATACTTCCAACAGCAGTACAAAATAGTTCACATTTCTCTACATCCTCAAAATTACATATCAGAACTCATTTTATTTGTATGTGTAAGGTTATACTGGTCTCATAGAATGCACATGAGGTATTCCATCTCTTTATATTTTAGGAAGAACTGATATTAAAGTAAAAAAGACTGCTTCCTGAGAAGATAAATTTGTTTCTAAGATCTTTAGATTCTTGATTTCTTTATGTGAAATTTTAAGTAATATGCAGAATTCCCATTTATTTCTGAATGAGCTATGATATTCTATTAGAAATTAATTTTCTTCTAGAAGTTTATCAAACCTCATCTAGATTTGCAAGATTATTGGTATAAAAGTATTTCTAATTTCGGTGTACTCTTTATGATCCTGAATCATCAGTACCACTTTTTTTTATTATCGGTATATTTATGTATAAATATATGTTTGAATAATCTTGTAAGGCTATCTGATTTATCATACTTTGTTTTGTTGGTTGGTTTTGTTCTGACTAGCTGTACTCAACAATTACACCTGTTCTGCACTCATGTTTACTCCTATTGGACACAGGGGATCATATGGGGTACTGGGAATTAAATCCGAGTCAGCAGAATACATGGCAAGAACCCTACCTGTTGAACTATTGTTATGATCCCTGAGTTATTATTTTTTAATTTACCAACTTTTTCTAAGCCTATACACTGTTACATTATTGTTTAAATTTCATTAATTTCTTTCATTTTTAATGACAGATGATGGCATGACAATGCCAATATTTTGTCTTCGTGACCAATAATTTTCTACTCATGGTGTAAAAAGTTCAGAAGAAATGGTAACACAAAAGTAGATGAAAGATAAATAGACATAATAAAAACAGTAATAAAATAATAAATTGGGAAGTGATTAAATTGAAACATATTTCCCCTCTTCCTTTTATTAGTATTGCTGTGGTGTAAAAGATCCACACTTGTCTATGGAGCTCTCACCATTGGTTATGCTGCGTGCTAGGTGCTGTACACTCTACTTGTGGTGCTCATATATACCAAACTGTGAAGAGAGGTCACACAATTTATCATATAGCTGGTAGTCTAGACATCAAAATCATGCTGCTTTCATTAAGTCAGTGCATATGGATGGAAACAGGGATGAAACTCAAGGCCTCCTGTCAGAAAGGCAGGGACTTTAAGCCACTTAGACAATCTTCTGTCCAGACACTATTTTTAATCTGTATTGTAATACTGATTAAACACGTGCACTTTACTTTGGTTCATAAAATGGGGCGTGGTGTCACAATGCAAAGAATTCTGATTTTTAAGATTCTGTTTACCATTGAGTGGAATCTTAAATAAGGGAAATGGAGTGAACTTATCGCTCACAACTATGAAAACTGGTTACAACCAATAACCAATTTTAAGACTTCAGCCAGTTACTAATTTTTGAAAAAATTATTGTTCTAGATCTTAGTAAGAATACCAATCAATAGATATGCCATGCTTCTAAGGTTACATTTGGCCCTCCTGCTATTCCTAGCATTAGGGTACAATAGCTAAAGAAATTTAACACTGGTGGTGGAATCATACCGGAATATTTTATATATAATACTCAAGTATAAATAATTTTGTAAATAGTGGTACTTTGATAATAAAAAATAGATTTAAAAATAGTTTATATCTCAGCACAGAAGTATCACTGTCTGTATCACTGTCTTCCTGTTCATCATCGATTTGCTCGAGCGGGCCCCAGTAACATCTCCATATGTCCTGTCTCATGCTAGTAGAGCCCAAGGCATCTGCTTGCTCCAGGAACATAAAGAGCCCCAATCCATTCCGGAATGAGGTCTATAATTGTTATTGGTATTTGGCATATATCAAATACAACACGGGTAGATTGCCAGGCTCTGCCGTGCAGGTAGCATACTCTTGTAGGCACCTCTAAGTCCAGCATTTATTGATGAACCGGGCAGCCGCAAGCGGCTGCGTGAGCCGGGCGCTGATAGGCTGGTCTGCTGGGTGGAGGTCTGACGAGAGAGAAGTCCGGATGTGGAAAATGGAGGCCCTCATGGAGTGGGGGGGTCTTCTGGCTTGTTGCGAGGCTCTGCTGGGATGGTGGGCCAGGGCTAGAACCCACCATCCCCTCCCTGGCGCCTCATGAGCGGCTGGTCACAGGGAGAGCCAGTAGCAGCTCTGCTCCATGTCTGCAAGTCTCTGGACCGGCATACCTGAGCCGGATTTAAGAAAGACTGCTGCAGGGTGGAACTCGATGAGCCGGGCGCTGATAGGCTGGTCTGCTGGGTGGAGGTCTGACGAGAGAGAAGTCCGGATGTGGAAAATGGAGGCCCTCATGGAGGGGGGTCTTCTGGCTTGTTGAGAGGCTCTGCTGGGATGGTGGGCCAGGGCTAGAACCCACCACCCTCCCGGGCGCCTCATGAGCGGCTGTTCACAGGGAGAGCCAGTAGCAGCTCTGCCCCATGTCTGCAAGTTTACCTACACCATAATCCAATATAATGAAAGAACTCTTACAAATTTAAAAAATTTGTAAACTAGTCACAAGAGAGATAGTATTGCAGAGAAGGTGCTTTATCTTGTATATGGTTAACCTGAATTTGACTCCCAGCACTACATTGATACCCTGAGGCTGCCTGGAGTGATTCCTGAGTGTAGAGCTAGGAGTAGACCCTAAGACTACTCCTGTTTGGCATTGTCCACAGAATCAAAAAAAAAAAAAATGTGAGGAAAAGCTCTTAAAAGGACATACTAGAAATTGTAAATGTAAAGGCCCAAATTGAAAATTCAGCAAATAAGTTTATTTATTGGCCCACCATCCCAATCGAGCTTCACAAGAAGCCAGAGGAATCCTCATACCATGAGGGCAGTCATTTTCAACATCCAGACTTGACAGTTGGTTAGTGCTCCACCCAAGAGAAAAGCTGATCTCAAGCCTTGCTTGTCAGAGTCCCACCCTACAGCAAAGCCTATTTCAAGCCCAGGTATGCCTCATCCAAAGACTCAGATTCATGGGGCAGAGCTGCTACTGGTTGTCCCTGTGCTCAACTGATCATGAGGTACCCGGGAGGGAAGACAGGTTCTAGCCCTGCCCGCCATACCAATAGAACCTCGCAAAAAGCCAGAAGAATCCCTACACTCCGAGGGCAGTCATTTTCAACAACCTGACTCCACAGCTTGTCAGAGCTCCACCCAAGAAAAAAGCTGATCTCTTCCCATTGCAGTTTATCAAGTGAAGTTTATTTAGTAAATGAAACACAGCTGATGAGAGAATTAAGATACTGGATGTTCCTTTAAAAGCATCCTAGAGACTAAAGAGTCTAGGGCAAAGATAAAACTGTGTGACAAAGTAGACATAATGAATACAATGGGAAAGTTTTAAAATGTTTCTAAGTGAATTACTTGAAAAACAGGGAAATGAACAGAAGTTTTTCTTCAGGAGATTACACATAGAACTTTATAAAACTTTATAAAACTTTTCAAAACTTGAAAGTAAGATGAATCTCTACATTTAAGAGACCCAGATTCTAAGCACATCCTAAAAAGAAATGCTGGAAATAAAACAGACATGTTGAAAATATCCAGAGTAAAAAAAATAAATAAAAACCTTCAATAAAACAAAACAAGCTACCCTATTTCTCAATAGATACAATGAAGGCTAGATGACATCTTTAAATTGCTGTGAAATGAAAAAAAGTTTACACTATAAAATATCACATGGCATTAAAGGTGAAAAAACAATATTTCAGACCTAGATATTCAAAAATAATTTATGAGTAGCATCTATGTATTAAAAAAAAACTTTAAGTTTCCAAGTAAAATAAAAATTATCACAGATGGTATGTTGGAGATGCATTCAATACTTTATAAACGGTAAATATGGATTTTATATGTTATCACTGAGATGTTTGATAAATAACAAAATACCAATTTTTTAAATTATAGGGTTTTTTTAGAATAAATGTGCAGCATTGTCAATGCAAATTACTGGCTCTTCAATAGTTGCATATTTAGCATCCTCTTTTCTCCATGTGATTTTAGTATGTAAATGTCAGTTCCATGTTGTATGTTCAAGAAGCAAACTGAAAGAGAGCAGCTATCCCCTTCACCAACCAGGGCAGGCATACTCATGGAAAGTTACCAATGTAGGGCCTAAGTGCCCTTTTCATCCTGCTATGTACAAAAGGCCCAGAACTAATTCCTGTTAGAGGTTAGGAGACCCCCGCCCAGAACCTGCTATTTGGCCTGAATTGCCTGAATTGCATTCCTGCACGTAAGCATAGCCATCGCTGACCTACAAAGTGATTGGCTGCCTGCGCTGCAGGCCTTGATGTAATATTTTAAATCTATTGGATGGTTATGCGCAGGCTTTTCTGTAGCGGTGGGAATTATCTCTTAAAAAAAAAAAAAGATCCTCCCTGGAAGGGGCAGGGGCTCTTAGCCGATGACTCCTTGTGGTCATGCTATGAGCCTGGGTATACTCGAATATTAATAAAAACCCTTGCTTTTGCATAGGACCTGGTCTCTCAGAGTTTTCCTTGGTAGGTGCAGTGTTCCGAGGCTCCCAGTCAGTCACCCCATTGGGTGGCCAACTCTTTCACAAACAATACACACATATAAACTCCATGCGAACCTACAAGGTCTGCCTGTGATCAGTTTAGAATCAGGATTTATAGTTTATAACCCTCTCTCCTGCAAATAGGATAAAAGCAGTTATTACTTGAAAACCCAAGATTGTAAACATAATGAAGGGAGGTGGCATGCATTCCTATGCTGATTTAGAAAAAGTAAGATGGTAACTTTAAAGACTAATGTACAATGATTTAGAGATGGTCTCTGGTAATACGTCAAAATCTGTTTGTGCCTTAGAGTTGGGAGGCACCAGGTAACTCAATACCTGCTGCACTGTCAGCATTACATACTGGTTGCAAAAGCTATAGCCAGTCAGATTGTTTGTACATTATAGGGATATGCGTATTTCTCTGCTACTACCAAGGAAGCAGCTGGCTTACCCCAAACTCTGCAAGACTGGTGAAGGGGACCTGTACTAGTTCTAGGCTTACCTCCTAACATATGATGTCTCTGTCTTAAGGATAACAGTGTTCGAAAAAAGGAGTGGTAAAAAAAACATACAAGTCATTGTGCGAGAGTGAAAGAGACAGCATGCAAACATGCAAAAAATGCACATGTATTTTAGCACAGACAAACATCACCTGAGTGCATGAATAAGTAAAACAACCAAAACTTATCAGTTGTGAAATACTTGGATTCCAAAATAGCTGTAGTGGAATGGTTTTACTAGTCACTAAATAGATAATAGATTAGGTGCTATATTGAGATAAGAAGATCCTTTGTAGAAAACAAGCAAACAAACAAGAAAATCACTTGACATTAACAAGTTAAAGATAGGGTAAATTACTAGTCAAAAAATACTGACATGATATATTTTCTTGGAAATATGTCTATGCTTGTGAGTTGCTTGGAAAATATCCTCCAAAAATAAATTTTGGCCACTTTTTGCAATGAAATAACATTATTGGTAAGATCAAATAACTGTATTTTTTGCTCACTTAAAAATTTACCTCTAGTGCATCCCTATGTCTGTTGCTGCCTTGAAGCTGCTTCTTTCAATGCAGTAGTCAAATAAAATTAGTGGTTTGCAAATCCTTAAACAAAGACAGTAGAAATCAATTTGCTCAGATATTCTTTTTTTTTTTTTTTTTTTTTTTGCTTTTTTGGGTCACACCCAGCAATGCTCAGGGGTTTCTCCTGGCTCTGCACTCAGGAATTACTCCTGGCGGTGCTCGGGGGACCATATGGGATTCGGGGATCGAATTGGGCCAGCATGGGCTATCTGCGTGTAAGACAAACGCCCTACCCGCCTGGGCTATCGCTCCGGCCCTACTTAGATATTCTTGTATAAAATGTCTCCATTTATATTTTTGAAAACTGACTTTCCTAATCATCTGCTCTTTACTTTAAGAGACAGGCCTACTCCTGTAATAATGCCGCAATCACTCTCTCTCTCTCTCTCTCTCTCTCTCTCTCTCTCTCTCTCTCTCTCTCTCTCTCTCTCTCTCTCTTTACCCCCAATGACTCTCTAGGCAAGTGAACAAACTACTTTGGAAAAATGCTTCTTAATCCTGGCCAACTTTTCCCTATAGCCATGGTCACAGCTAACATTCATACAGGGGAAACACTGCCAAATATTTCAAGCTTCAGAGAACATCTGAAATTTATTGTTCACTGCTTTCATGGAACACCTTTATGAATACTTGATTCCATGGCCAGTCACAAAACCCTGGGAGTCTGCAGAGAAACAAAGAATGATTGCCCACTGCCAGTCTAGAAAATCTCTGTAGCCTCCTGTACTAGGCAAAAGCTCTCTTGGCAGGGTGGGGGCTCAGAAGGAATCTGGGAGTCGTTTTTGCATCTCAGCCAGCATACATCGAAATAGTCCTCATTTATTATCCTCCTTAAATGATTGTCATAATGCAATTATGTAAATGAGGACTTGCAATCACACTGAGTATTTGTTCCGGTTTTGAGGCAAATACTTATTAGATCAGAGCAGTTTAAAGAAAACAAGAGCGCCCTACCAACTGAATTCAGGAAGGGAAAGAGCATGAGAAATTCCCATTGGAAGGTTTCCCAATGGTGTTGCATAAATAAAGGTAGCAGCAGTGGCAGTGTCCTTGCCACCCCCCTTCGCCCCCCCTGAGAAAGCAGCCAGCTTAGTGGGAGGGGCGAGCCAGATCAGGCAGCCACCCCGACCGATCGATGATCCTGAATTCTGAAGGTGGGGGTAATATGTGTGTGTGAGTGAGAGAGAGAAAGAGAGAGAGGGGGGCATGCTCGCACGCAAATACATGCATGCACGCGTACTTTTTATAGCCACCAGCTTTCTCCAGCTCCCTCCAGCTCTTCATGGCCCTCCACAAAGGAGTTCCAGCAGCGAGCAGCTGGTGCCCCTTATTGGCTGCCTTCCCTGGGTCGGGGGCTTTCACAGGAAATCAATGGCTGCTTCTATCCCCCTGTCTTGCAGTTTTATGTGTGCGCTGACACAGCCCCCACCACCCCAATCCATTCTGTGGAGCTATTTCCATTCAGATGTGCCTCTTTACAAATAGCGGAAATTAGTGGAGGGCCAGTGTCAAACGACTTGTCACATCTTGTTTTCCATCTGTGGAAATCAGGTTTATAGTGTCCTATTCACAAACCCGGGCCCCTTTGGAGTTGAACAATGCATTGTGGAGTTCCATCAGGCAATAAAAGCAGAACCTCACATTGCCATTAAAAACTAATCAAAATCATTAGGCTTTTGGAAAAAAAAATTTGGGGTGCGGGAACTGATTTGCATCCAATGTATTATTTTAATTGCACCACGTCATTAATTCGCTGGCATTCATCTCTCTAATGTGTAAAAGTATTCCTTACTCATTTGTCAGTATTAGAGCTGCGGGGCGTGAATGGTTCTGGTGATTTAGTGGCAATGAATGAATGACTAACCAAGCAGTAGGAGTGTGAACACTGTCAATTCCATACTCCACAATGCTAGCATCCCAACCTCCAAATAACAATTAGTATTTATGGAATCCAGGCCCCGTTCCAAGCCCACCACTAAAGGCTTAGCTAATTTAATCCTCACAAGTATCCTTTGTGGTGGTTTCCATTATGATCCCCTTTTACAGATGAGATCATTGAGGTGTAAACGTGATTAAGTACATGCTCCCTATGTTAGAGTTTGCTAGAGATGGAGCCAACCAACCAGCTCCAGAGTCTAGCAAGTGACCACACTTTTAGTTCTGTCTGATTTCTGAAAAACTTTCTTGCTGAAGCTTAGTTTTTGGTGCTTAGTGGGCAAATGTAACCCAGAAAGCCAAGCCAAGCCTAAATCTGAATGTAGTGCTGGAGCTGGTTAATGGTTAGGGAGAGAAAAGTAAAAAGTCAAATGTGAAGCACTTGACTGAGCCTAATAGATGCCAAGGTTCTGGGTCTTCTGTAACAAAAAGGGTTTTGTTTGTTTTGTTTTCATCTTTTTATTGAATCACTGTGACATAAACAGTTACAAAGTTGTTTATGATTGGGTTTCAGTCATAGGATGTTCCATCATGGTCCTTCCCTTTATCAGTGTACATTTCCCACCACCAATGCCCCAAGTTTCCCTCCTGTCCCTGACCCACCTTCTCCCCAGAAGCAGACATCTCTCTCTCTCTGTCTCTCTCTCTCTCTCTGTCTCTCTCTCTCTCTCTCTCTCTCTCTCTCTCTCTCTCTCTCTCTCCCCCTCCCTCTCCCTGTCTGTCTCTTTCTCTCTAAGCCCCCTTCCTCCCTCATTCCTCTCCTCTCCTTATAGGCATTATGGTTTTCAAAATCTGTACTGAAGTGTTGGATGACAGATCTAGCTAATCTGGGAGTTTTGTTGTTTTGCCCACTCACAGCTTAATCTATTTAAGCCAAGGTTCACTCTAATGAGACCTCTCTTCTATGTAAACACTGCTAGAGGGTGTGGCAGTTACAGAAGTCACCTTGATTGAGTAACTTCTGACTTATACATCTACTAAGACTTCTATGTTTTCTAGATTGGGCACAACTCCTCTTTATACCCACTGCACCCAGCATGGGACAGTTAGAATTTACCAGGAGACTACCACCCTGGCTACGTTGAGACTATAGGAAGACTATAGGAAGGATCATACTAGTTTGCTCTAAGCAGGCGAGTGTGACCCTTTCAGTACACAAAAACAAGATAATCAGAATCACCCTGGTGCAGATAATAATAAGAAGGACCTTGTGGGTACCATCTAGATTACATGAAGCTCATGAAATTAAGATGTATTACTTTATATCAGCCCCTCTCTCTCTCCAGTGTTTTATATAAGATCCTAATAGATGACAAATCTCAACAGAGTCAGTGAACTGCAACACGAGGAGAGGGGGAAACTTGCTTTAAGGAAAAAGATAAATATATAAACTAATCTCGGGATTAGTCCTTGGTGTAATCTTTGTTTATACCTGCAATAGGGTGTGGCTCTGCCCTTCTACACTCTGTTTAGAGTTCTTTGTTGACATGACCCTCCCTGTTGGATTACTTTGGTATATATAAGGGAACCTGCTGTTGGCTCCTTGGTTTTTTGCTCTTTGGCCTTTTTGCTCCTTCTTCTGGGTAAGACTCATCTCGGGTGAGATCCTCTCTCTTTGGTGGGAGATTTAGGCTCTTTTGTATGGTCTAAGTTTGGACCAGAGCTAGAGTTTGTTCATTATAATGGAGTGCTGTGGAAGAGCTTTTGTACTATTAAAAGCCTTTTTGGAATTGCACCGGACTCATGAGTTTTCATCCGTTCCCCCAGTGTCCTCGGAGGTAGAAGAGAACTTCTGTCCTGACACTGTCGGGGACCCCGGCAGCATCCCGACACTGCCAAAAACTAATAACAATTATGGACCTGAAGAATGGTTTAAGGCTCTTCTGTTCCTAGAGAAAGCAGATGCCTTTGGGCTACACTTGCTTGTGACAGGACATATGGAGATGTTACTGGTGCCCACTCAAGCAAGTCGATGAACAACGGGAAGACAGTGATACAGTGATACTGAAATGTTATCATTTTGGTCCCTTTATCTACTTTCGGCATTCAGGTCTTTATAACAGTGACCATTTCCAACTATCTTTGCCATAGTAGCCCCTTCTCTATTCAAGCTGCCCTACTACCACTACTTGTGGTATTACAGAAAAGTAGGTTTTAATATGCTATTGAACTGCAACACGAGGAGAGGGGGAAACTTGCTTGACGGTAAAAGATAAATATATGGAGAAATGCACATTCCTAGGACAGGGCCACATGGAAATTCTGAATGAAACCGCTGTATCTCAGATTGAAACAGGCCTCCTGAACGTGAGCCTTGTACCTAACTGCCCATGACGAACTCAGGGTGTTGTTCATGGAGACATTCAGATTGCAGAGTGAAGAAAATGTGCAGACTTGAGGCTTACATTTACACCCAGGCAAGACAACTTTCTTCTTAAAAGTTAAAATACTGACTGACTGCCCGAGAGATAGTGTAGGGGTTAAGGCACGTACCTTGCATGCCGCCCACCTGGGCTCCATCTTCAGCATTTTCTATGGTCCCCTGAGCCGGAAATAAAGCTTGAGCATAGCTGTGTGTGACCTACAAACATACAAAAAATTGAATATTTTTTTTTAAAAAATGATTTACTTAAGTGATTTTAATTTTTATGGGAAAAGTCACATTCAAATTTGAACATAAGTTATGTGAGGGTTGCTACTTTTTTGAGGGGGTGGAGTATGTTTATGAAGAATAAGATATTACGGACAAGCCTAAAAGTCACTCTGATCTTTTCCCTTTCTCCCCAAAGAGATGCATCAATTTAAGAAAGGTAAAGAACTAGTACTTGCTTACAATACTTTACTAACTGAATATGTACCTGGAAACATTAGGCCAATTTCAAGAATAAAGATTAGATTATGGAGTGTGTAACACTCTGGTTGCTATTCCCTCTATTACCATTTATTTCTTTTTTTTTAAATAAGTATTTTATTATACCACCGTGAGATATACAATTACAAAGATGTTCATATTTGGGTTTTGGTCATACAGTGTTCCAGCACCCATCCCTCCACCAGTGCCCATCTCCCACCACCAATGTCCCCGGTTCCCTCCCCCTCCCCAGCCCGCCTCCATGGCAGGTTCTTTATTTCTTTCCCTTTCTCTCTTTCTCTTTCTCTTTTCCTTCCCTTCCAGATTGCGGATTACAGAACATACATTAAAGGGTTGTCATGTATATCTTTTTGCCTGTATTTAATGCTCAGTTCTAGGTTGGTATTAGTACTTTCGACAATTGTTAGTACACTGTTCCATTTTCTGTCTTACCTAGCCTCTGACACCCACACGTTTGTGATAATTTCCACCTTTGACAAGACATCCTGATACGTGTTTCACTTGACCTTGGATATTGGTATCATAATATATACATATATATTTATGTCATGCAAATAAATGCAGTCATTGCATTCATTAATAGGCTATAAATAGATACCAGTGTTTTACTAAATGTGTGAAATGGTAATGGCAGATTAAAACTCATCATTGAATATACACAAAGAGACTTAAGTGATAAACTCTAAATATCTGCAGGGCTAGCCACAATGTGTAAAACAAGAGGGAGAGAGATGCAGAGACAGAGAGAGAGACAGAGAGAGAAAGAGAGGAAACAGGGCTACCTGCTGTTGAGGCAGCCTGGGGGGTGGGTGGGAGGGTGGGGTACATTGGTGGTGGAAATGGGGCACTGGTGGAGGGATGGGTGCTGGAATACTGTATTACCAAGAACCAATTGTGAACACCTTTGTAATTATATGTCTCACGGTGGTATAATAAAAAATTAAAAAAAATAAATGCAGTCATTCTGTATCTGTCTCCTTCTGGCTAATTTCACTCAACATGATCTTCTTCATGTCCATGCATTTATAGGCAAATTTCATAACTTCATTTTTTCTAACAGCTGCATAGTATTCCATTGTGTAGATGTACCAAAGCTTCTTTATCCAGTCATTGGCCCTCGGGTTGTTTTCAGATTCTGGCTATTGTAAATAATGCTGCTATGAACATAAAAGTAGATGGAATTTCTGCTGCATAATATTGGCTTCCCAGAGCAGATTCCTAGGAGTGATATGGCTGGGTTAAATGGGAGTTCAATTACTAGTCTTTGAAGGAATGTCCATATTGCTTTCCAGAAAGGCTGTACCAGCCAGCATTCCCACCAACAATGGATGAGTGTCCCCTTTTCCCCACATCCATGCCAGCACTTGTTGTTCTTGCTCTTTTGGATATGTGCCAGTCTCTGTGGTATGAGATGATATCTCATTGTTGTTTTGATTTGCAGCTCTCTGATGATTAGTGATGATGAGCATTTTTTCATTGTTTTTTGGCCATTAGAATTTCTTCCTTGCTGAAGTTTCTGTTCATTTCTTCTCCCCATTTTTTGATGGGGTTTGTTTTCTTCTTGTAAAGTTTTACGAGTGCCTGATATATCCTGGATAATAACCCCTTATCCATTAATTAATGTTTCTTCAACATTTCCCCATTTTTGAGAAATTTACATTTTTATCAACCCAAAACAAATCTACGTGACATCTTTCTTATTATTTTTGTTTTGGTGCCACACTCATTAGTGAGTTAGCCACAGGTGCTTACTCCTGTGCTCAGGGATCATTCTTGGAGGGGCTCAGGGGCCTATGCATGCTGTCCAGAATCAAATTCTAGTCAACTGCATGCAGAGCTAGCATCATGTCTACTACACAAGCTGACTCTCCCTCACTTTTTCATTTTATTATTTAAAAAGTTATTATTTAAAATAATATTAGCAGCATAATATTAAACAATAATTTTCTCTGGCCCACCATGGCATTTTTAATGCATCTAACTGGAAAAAGCTCCATATTCTGAAATTTTTATTATTTATTCCTTTACAAAGAAGATTTTCATTATTTGTTCCCTTACATACTAAACTGTAGAAGACTGTGCAGACTGAAATACCTGTCATATGAAACTGAAAGGTTTCTCTCACTGACAATCCTTAGGCATCATTAAAAGATTATTCCTAAAACCCTGCAGGTACTATTTCAAAGATTCCTCTATAGGGTTCGAATCATAGTGCCTGCCTTGCATGTGGCTAACCTGGGTCTGATCTCCAGTACCCCATATGGTCCCCAAGCACAGGATTATTTCCTGGGAACAAACAAAATTAATTAATAACTTACTTATTGTTGGTTTTTTTTTTTTTTTTTTGCTTTTTTTGGGTCACACCCAGCAATGCTCAGGGTTTCTCCTGACTCTGCACTCTGGAATCACTACTGAAGGTGCTCGGGGACCATATGGGATGCCGGAATCGAATCCGGGCTGGCATGGGCTGTCCGCATGCAAGCATGCAAGGCTAACGCCCTATCCACTGGACCATCGCTCCGGCCCCTTATTTGTTTATTGTTATAGGCACCAACCCAGTCGTACAGTGGAATCTTCACTGTAGGTGTTGAATGCAAGACCTTGCCAAAGCTAACATGTGCTCTATCATTTGAGCTGATCACTTAGTGCTGGACAAATCTTAACTAAAAACAAATAAACACACACACACAAAAAAAAAAAAAAACCCAGAATAATTCAGGTAGTTTTTTCTTTTGGTTTTGGGTCACATCCAAGGAACGTTTACAGCTGATACCACTCCTCATGGTACTAGTGGTCCATATGAAGTCCCAATGCCAGTCACATGCAAGTCAAGTGTTTTACTTCCTATAATATCTTGAAGTGTCTCTACATAAATTTCTTATGTAGAGTTACATAACTGATTACTGTAATGCATTTCTTGTGAAAATCTATTCAGAGGTTTATTTATCAATAACTGTCTTTACCTGACAAGAGAAAAAAACTTGCATTTTAGGCATGTATTTCAACATCAATACCACCACCATTGCCAGCTTCCCTTTGCTGGCATTCCCATAATACTCCCCACCCAAAATCCCGCCCTATTCCCTTTTGTCAACTTGACAGACACATCACAATGTTCCAGCTGTTACAGCTTAGATCTCATGTTTTCAGTTTTGTTGGGTCTGTGTCTTGGATATATGGCTATAGCACTCATCCATATCACTGAACCATACATATTTGACTATAGCACTCATCCATATTACTGAGTCATACATATATGCTATAGCACTCATCCATATTTCTGGTATAACTGAAGCCTTGATCCATATTCACCCATTATTTCCTGTTCAACAAGGGACAAATTTTAAGTAAAGGGAGTGTTGAAAAGAATTATTTCTTTCCTCCTGAAGAAGCTAAACATTTTCTGAAAATACTTTGACAAAATTTTCCATATAGAAACCAATGTCTGAACATACTTTCACAAAATTTTCCATATAGAAATCAATGATGCACAAAACAAAGACCAAATAAAAAGATTAGGGCGGAGCGATAGCCCAGCGGGTAGGGCGTTTGCCTTGCACGCGGCCTGCCTGTGCCGGCCTGGGTTCGATTCCCGGCATCCCATATGGTCCCCCTAGCACCGCCAGGAGTAATTCCTGAGTGCAGAGCCAGGAGTAACCCCTGAGCATCGCCGGGTGTGACCCAAAAAAGCAAATTAAATAAATAAATAAATAAATAACAAAGATTAAATGATTAAGGAGCCAATTGACTTTCTCATCAAGGCAAGTAATTGCTATACCTTGCCTGCAATACATTTAAGCCCCACCACTGATTTATCAAGATAATCTATCAAAAAGGCATAGAAAGAACATCTTTTGTGTCTTCTGTCTTTCTCACATCAAACTCCATAGTAATTTGTCCAGATGAAAAGGTATTAAAATTTGACTATCACCTGAGTGCTGTAAAGAGATTGTTTTTGGTTCTAGAATTAAAGGACCACTCTTAATTAAACAAAGTTGGTCACTGAAAGAACACACAAAAAATATTGTAATCTAATAAATAATTAGATATGAACTTTCTTTTCTTCTTAATATTTAAATATAAGGAATGTAAATTCTTTATATTTAAATACAGGTTATTCATATACATGAAAAATTAATCCAAGGAAGAAGACATGTAATAGGTGTTAAGGAATAAAAGGAAGCAATCTCAAATGGTGAGCTCTATAGTTCATCAGTAAATGATATATCAATTTAGACTAGAAAGCCAGACACTATCTACTAGAATAATATAAAGTATGTCTAAGAATCCCTATTATCTTGTAAATTTATGCTAATTGCATTTTCCATTAATAGAAACAGTTCAATGACAAAGCAAAATGTGCCCATCACTTTAAGCCATTTGCACTACTTGATTCTATAATTAGCAATATTTATGTGATCACAATATTATACATGCTGATTCTCAGCTTCAATTTTAGGATCAAATTATAAATAAAGCTCAGATGACTAGATTGCATATATTATAAATGTAGATCATCTAAAATAATATGATGTATCAAATTAGCAAGATATCAAAAGGAAGAGAGGTAGAAAGAAGTGGACAGACACATTTTCTCTTCATATTGAGCTGGGGAAGTGGTACTTAAGAATAAGCAAAACGGGGCTGGAAAGAAAGTGCAGTGAATATCATGTTTTCCTTGCACACAGTTGAGCTGAGTTCAGTCCCTGGCATTCCACATGGCCCCTCAAGTCCACAGCCAGATGTGCCCCCATCCCCAAAATAGAATAAGTAAAATGGCCAAGCAAGTGAGAGAAAAAATGATTGATGTGACTTAGGAACTGAGTTCTTGATTCCTTAATTATTTTTTTATTATACCACTATAAGATACACAGTTACAAAGATGTTCATGTTTGGGTTTCAGTCACACAGTGTTTCAACACTCATCCCTCCACCAGTGCCCATTTCCTACCACCAATGTCCCCCATTCCCTCCCCTCCCCTAGCAGGCCTCTGTGGCAGGCACTTTGTCTCTTTCTCTCTCTCTCTATTTCACTCTCATCCTTCTCTGATCCATATTTTGCCTGTCCTGGGATACTGGTAACATACTATTTTTTTACATCCCTCAGATAAATGCAGTCATTCATTCTATAGCTCACCTTTTCCCTCTGGCTAATTTCACTCAGCATGATCCTTTCCATGATGGTTCCTTAATTTAAATGCAAAGAGTTACATGTCTCATAGCTATCATATTAGTCAATAAATTTCTAGATAGATTAATCATAATAGAAAGATCTTTGATATAGAATTTCCCTGCCAAATGCCTCCTCTTTTGTTTTTCATCCAGATATCCCTGTATTTTAAATAGTTTGCTTATTACATTTCAGTAGTACATCCTTTGCTGTCTTTAACCAAGGACCTATCCCTATTATAGAGGAAGTCAGAGGAAAGAGGGGCCAGATCACCAAGATCAAAGGAGATGGGCATTTTACAAAAAAAAAAAAAAAAAATAGAAAAGGCGCTGGAGCAATAGTCCAGCGGGTAGAGCGCTTGCCTTGCATTCAGCCAACCCGGGTTTGTTCCCCGCATCCCATATGGTCCCCTGAGCACCGCAAGGAGTAATTCCTGAGTGCAGAACCAGGAGTAACCCCTGAGCATTTCCAGGTGTGACCCAAAAATCAAAATAAATAAAAATGAATATCACTTGAATAGGATATACATGATCTGATTTACACAATCATTTTTTTATGTTTGGGTTTCAGTCACACAACTGTTTTACATAATCTCATTTACTTAGGACATAACCAATCAGATAAGCAGAAGCAGACAGGATTAGGGTTTGGATATGTAATATATATATAAATATAAGTCACTATATAGGAGACCATATAGGTAAGGCACCAACAGATTGGCAAGATGGTGTGGAGAGCTGTAAGAAGAGGAACTGTGATTGGGGTTTCTGGGCCAGATGCAGAGAGTCCTGTTTCTGTGGCTGTTGCAGCCTGCAGATATAAACCTGCAAGATCTATAAAATAACGAGCTGTTAATTAAAGAACTGTAACTGTGAAGACATCCAGTCACTGTTAATCGTATGTGCCACCCACAGGAATCCAGAAGCCAGGCGAAATTCACTATAACATCATTGCTCATTAGAGCCTGAAGCACTGTCTCCTCACCTAACCTAATAAAAATCAAAGGAGCTCCATGTTTTAGAGGAGTTCATTACTTTTTAAAATAGTGAAGTGGTTCACAGACTCTGCTACTGTCACAGAACTCCCCCAATATTTGGAAAATCTTGCCAATATGTTCCCTGGGTCCCTGATGGAATGATGAAGGATTCTGAACTGCAGTAGACATTCATGTGCTCTTTCCAGTTGCAAAATCCTGTATTTCCTGAAAGATCTCACGAGCTTTTCAACTAGTGCTTAGCCCAAATCAGTGAGGTTGGCCAAGTCACTGGGAACTATCCTGTTGGAGGCACTGAGGACATTAGCAGTTCCTAGATACTTTCAAAAGCAAACTGTAACAGTGGCTCCAGTTACCCCTTGTCTTATCCCCAAGCCCTTAACAATGAACCATTTCCTCTCTTCAGTTCTCTTCTGAAAACTGTTACTCTTCTGCATTGTTTTGTAGAAGAATTCACTGAGGGGAGGAAAATGCATTCTATGAAGCAACCCTTTGGCACTGTTCCATTTTCTTTCTGCTCTATCCAGGCAGCTAGGGGTCAGTTTGGATAACTAATAACCTAAATGCAGAGCAAATAAGAATAAAATAAAACAAGAGTGTAATACATAGGCAGTATCCCAGTCTCATACGCTAGTTAGCTACTAAGAGGGCAAAAATTCAAGGGCAAGGTTTTAGGCTGATTACACCTGAAAGACCAATATCATTAGCTATCTCTAGATAATGAGGATACGAAGGTAGCTGTCTTTTGGTCCATGGTTTAAGTATTGATGAGGGATATCTGGAGAACTGCTCTACTTTAAGCACAGTCTATTGGCTGAGCAGCTTCTTGAGGAGATTTCCTTTAACAGAGAGGAACACTCAGACCTAGTGAGAAGCAATGTGATCTTATGGAAAGAGCAAGCAGGTGTTCATCTACAAGGAACCTATTCAGAATAATTATAACTCTTTATCAAAAGAGTCATTTTCTGAGATTTGTATTTTTAAACAACTAAAAATGTATTATTTTTTTTTAGTTTTCTATGTCACCTATGAAGTTCCAACAGTGCTCAGATTTACTCCTGGATGATCACTAAGGGATCAATTTTGGCCACATATTCAGACAAGAGATGTAACCTGAGTCAGTCACATAGAAGGTAAATGCCTAAACATTTGTACTGTCTCTTTGGCATTCTTAACTATATTAACATTCTAAACTCTCCTTTATTTTCTATTTTCATTTCCACAAATTCTATACAAACCCATTTTATTTCAGAAGATTGATTTTTTTTAAAAGAATTTCTATCCACACAGACAGAGTATAGGGGTTCAGTGAATTGGTGCAGAGGAACACTGGCATTTTAGTGCTGGCACAGTGTGGGTAACCCAGTATTCTTGAAACATACACTCTAATAGAAAAATTCATTATACCATGAAAAG
This sequence comes from Cryptotis parvus, assembly GCA_021461705.1. NCBI lineage: Eukaryota > Metazoa > Chordata > Mammalia > Eulipotyphla > Soricidae > Cryptotis > Cryptotis parvus. The sequence goes on along the minus strand of JAJIBD010025936.1, from coordinate 6,636 downwards.
AGAATTTCTAGCTGGTCCCCATCATCAAAGTTTCCCATCTGTTCTGACCAGATCAATGAGTATTTTTGGTTACCCACAGAGCTGACAATGAAACCAAGTGATGAACCTGTAAATGTGGTTCATTCCTGGAGCAAATAAGGAGATTATGTCACATTCTGACACCTCGTTATTTAGAAATACAGAGTGCAAAAAGAGGAAAAGGACAGTATAATGAAATCCCCAAATATGAAAATCTATTATGGAAGAAAAAAGTTGCTTGGAATAATAATATGACACTGTTTCTGAGATTATATAAATATGTTTGTCTAATCACTGGAGGTTGTTTGTTACATTTTATTATTCCACATTTATCACAGTTATTGAAGGAAAAAAGCTTCCATTTCTTCTGCCAAGGTAAAGTGAGATATTCACTCTATGGTTGTTTTACTATTTCATAGAAGAAAAACTATGAATGGAACAGATAACAGGCAAATCACTGCATTATGGTTACTATACAATAAAAGTTACATAGCTTTAATATCAATGAAGCCATTTTTCTCCTAAATTAAAGACTAGGTTCCATACTGAAAAAACAGCTGTTGGCCATTTTGGAACTAACTTTGCTTTATGATGGCTACACCTAATCCATTCTGTTTGTTGTTAACATGAGTAGAGCCATATCAAAAATGCATATTTTTTGGAAATGTTAAGGGAGTCTGCAAAAATCAGAGGGGAGTTCTTTTTCATTTAGTATTTCCTTACAGAACATAAATCATTTCCCTCTGACAACCAAGACAATGAAGTTGAAAACAAAGGAAGAAGCGGCGCATTTATGGGGTGGCGAAAATCAAGTTGAGATATTTTGCTTAGTAGGTAGCTGCTAACAGAGACAATATTTCTGTAGGACTGTTATCATAAATTTGTCTGTATATGAGACAATATCCAAATTCAGTTTTAAAATAATGAGAATCTAATCAAATTCCAATTTCAGGCCAATGAACAAGGCTATGTGAATCTTTTTATATTATTGCTATAATTTTTTATAGTTTTGTTTTTCTACAGCTCAAATATCAAAAGAATATAAAATAATGCACAATTAAAAGTCTAGCTTCAACTCCAGTGGTCATATGCCTTTTTCAATCTCTTCTAATCTTATATAAATTCTTAAAAATGTTTCCAGTGTTTCTCACTCAAACACACATAAAGATACAGTTTACTTCCCCATTTCCTACATAATCTCTGTAGCATTCTGCATTTTGTACTCAAAATTATTTTGCTAACATCTTTCCCATTGAAACATAAACAGCTTCTTCAACATCTTTCTTGCTGCACAGTGCTCTATTGCACATGAATGCCCATCAATTATTTCACCAGCCTTTACCAGTGAATATTTCCGGCATTTTTGACATAAACCTAGATAGACAATGAAATGACACATAAGCTGGTAAATACCTCATCTTATAGACATTCAAAAGAATGTTGACTAAGTTTCTAGTCATTAAAATAGGAAATGTAAATTTTTAAAATCAGGCAGACTTCAATTTCTGCAAATCCACCATCAACAGCAGAATACAGTGGAAACCATTCTTGTCACCTAAGATAATTATAACCAACCACCATGCTCAAGTGTAGTGGAAACATCAGAACACCACACGTCTATATAACTTGACTTCTTGCAAATGATCCTTGAAAACTAAATTCAATTAATGGCTCCAGCATTTAAACTTATTAAATGTTGTGGTGGTAAGATTAGTGCATTTTTAAACATGAACTTACAAAAATACTTAGTAAGTTTGTTACAAATTATATCTAACCAAAAATGTAAGTGCTATCTAAAATGATAACAAAGCTACCGATATAAAATGAAAAAATGAAGGAGAGGAGTCTTTAGTTCCACCATATACATCTTCAAAGGAATAAATCAGAAGCATCTAAAGTTATAATTGTAGAATTGCAAAGCATGGGACTTGGGGGGCTCATGGTGAAAGTGGTAGAGCCCTGGGCCTCAGGCAGAAAGTGAAACTACAGTCTCCAGAAGTTCCAGCAGAAGCAGAAGTAAATGGGACACTTTGAACTCTTACACCGGTTGATCCACCTCAGGTACCCTCCCTGGGTGTGTGGCTGACTGGGTGGGCGGCTGATCAGGTAGCTGCATATTAATACAAAAAGCAGGAAACTCAACACCAAGGGGGAGGTAATATCCTTGAAGAGGGAAAAGGAGAACACTTTCTGCAGAGCATCTGTAGAGTCCTACCTACAGTGAGGAAGAAACAGTTCCCCCAGAGGAATCCACCCCAACCACCACAGCACCATGGGGCAACAACACAGATCCCCAGCTTGAAGAGCAGATGAAGAGACCAACCCTGAAGATTCGAAAAATAACACAGACATACATAATCTCTCTGTCAAAGAATTCAGAGAAGAAATGGTGAGGATGTTTAACGAGCTCAATGAAAAAATGAAACATGTCCAATAAAATACAGGAGAACATAAATGAAGCCGTGGAAAGGGCAGTCAATGAATTGTGGGAGGAAATGAGAGCAGAAATAAGAACAACATAAATATAAATCTCTTTGTATCACATGTCTTCCCATTGTACATCGACTTGCTCCAGCGGGCACCAGTAACATCTAATTGTTACTGTCTTTTGGCATAAATATCATCTCTAATAAACTCAGCAGATAAAATAAAAAAACACAATAAGGGCTCTTAACAGCAGGATAACAGAAGCAGAAGAGAGAATCAGTGAGACTGAGGATGAACTGCAGAAAGCACCCAGGCAAATGCACAAGATGGAAAAAAGACCAGGAAATGGATCAGCGGCATAACAGAGAACATTGGGATAAATCCAAGAGGAACAATATAAGAATCATCAGAGTCCCATAGGGACAGGAGAAGCAACTCCAAGGAAATAGGAACAGTTAAAAATATCCGTGCTGAAAAGTTCCCAGAGTTAAAGGATAAAGGCATCCAGTTCCAAGAAGCCTGAAGGGTACCAGCAAGAAGAGACCCCAAAAGGAAAGACTCCAAGATGTATCCTAGTCAATATAATGGATGTCATAGAGACACAATCCTTCAAGTTGCAAGATCAAATAAGGAAATCATATATATATATATATATGATTTCCTTATTTGATCAAAATATATATATATATATGCATCCATTCAACTTTCAGCAGACCTATCACAAGAGACACTCCAAGCTCTAAGGCAGTGGTGGGATATAGTGAACAAAACTCAATGAAATGAATGCCTCAGCAAGAACTCTTTACCCAGCTAAACTCTCACTCATTTTAGAAGACAAATACACAACTTCTTGGATAGACAACAGCTCAGGAACTTTGTAAACTCAAAACCAACCTTAAAAAGAAGGGCTGAAAGAGCTACTCTAAGATGAGACAAAATCTGAAAGAACGACAAACCTGTACAGAAAGATGGCACAAAACCCCATAACAATAATCTCTCTCGATGTCAATGGTCTAAATGCACCAGTTAAAAGCCACAGTGTGGCAAAAAGATCAAAATATTTAATCCAATATTCTGCTGCCTTCAAGAAACATCTGAACAACTGGAGCAAAGATAGGCTCAAAATAAAAGGCTGGAAAACAATCCATCACTCAAACAACCCCTCCAAAAAGGCCAGGGTGGCCATACTGGTATCCACAACACAGACTTCAGACTGAAGAAGGTGAGAACGGACAGTGAAGGTCCGTTCTTCTTAATAATCAAGGGATACATATATCAGGAGAAAATTACACTGCTAAACTTATGTGCACCCAATGAGGGGCCAGAAAAATACCTAAAGCAGCTACTAATAGACGACAAGGGAGACATTGACAGTAGCACAACTGTAGTTGTAGACTTCAACACTGCTCTATCAACTCTTGATAGATCAACAAGACTGAAACTTACCAAGAAAATATTGGCCGTAAAAGAAGAGATGGAAGAAAGAGGACTAGTAGATATATACAGGGCATTTCATACTCAAAAAGCCAAATACACATTTTCTCCACCATACATGGAACATACTCCAAGATAGAAGACAGGCTGAGCCATAAAATGTACCTTTATAAAACCAAGAAGATAGAAATTGTGTCAACCATTTTTCAGATCATGATGCACTGGAAAAAAAATTAGGGAAACAGAGCAATAGTCCAGCAGGTAGGGCATTTGCCTTGCACAGAGTCGACCTGGGTTCGATCTCTGAATCCCATGTGGTCCCCTAGCACCACCAGGAGTAATTCCTGAGTGCAGAGCCAGGAGTGATCCCTGCGCATTGCCAGGTGTGACCCAAAAGGAAAACAAAAAGTTAATCGCACACAAAAACAGAGAATATTACCAAGTACCTGGAAACTAAACAGCTCAGTGCTAAACAATCAGCACGTCATAAAAAGAAATCAAAGAGGAAATTTAAAAAAATCCGGGAAACAAATGAGATTGAAGATATGAATTACCAGAACTTGTGGGATACAGCAAAAGCAGTGGTAAGAGGCAAGTTCATAGTTCTTTAAGCATTCATCAGAAAAGAGGAAAAGACCATCATAAATCATAAACAGTCTGACTTCACAACTTAAGATCTTAGAAAGTTATCAGCAAAAGAAGCCCAACCCAAGGAACAAAGAAAGAAATATTAAAACATAGAAACAGAAATCAATGAGATGGAATAAAAAAATCCAGAAGATCAATAAAACCAAGAGCTGGTTCTTTGAAAAAAGGTTAACAAGATCAACAAACCACTTGCAGGACTCACAAGAAAAGTGAAAGAGAGAACCCACATAAATAGAATCAGAAATGAAAAAAGAGTACATCACAACAGAAACCAAAGAAATTCAAAAGATTATCAGAGATTACTATGAGAATCTGTATGTCACAAAATGAGAGAACCTAGAAGAAATGGACAAATTCCTGACTTCCTATAGCCTTCCAAGGCTGCAACAAGAATATTTGGAATATCTCAACAAACTTATCACCATCAAAGAGATGGAATCAGTAATCAAAAGTCTATCCAAACACAAAAGCCCAGGTCCAGATATATTCACCAGTGAATTCTACCATACCTTGGAAGAGGACATACTTCCAATCCTTTTCAAGCTCTTCCAGGAAATTGAAGAAAGAGAAACACTTCCAAATAGCTTCTACAAGGCACATATCTCTCTGATACCCAAAGCAGATAGAGATGTCACAAAAAAAGAAAAACTACAGAACAATCTGCCTGATGAGCACAAAGCTAAGATCTTCAATTAAATTCTATCAAATAGAATCCAAAGAGTCATCAAAAAGGTTATACATCATGACCAAGTAGGATTCATCCCAGGAATGCAAGGGTGGCTCAACATTCACAAGTCAATCAACATAATACATCATATAAATAAGAAGAAAAATAAAAACTATATGATCATATCAATAGATGCAGAAAAGGCATTTGACAATATTCAACACCCTTTCATGAAAAATACTCTCCATAAAATGGGAATTGAAGGAACCTTCCTCGATATAATCAAAGCCATCTACTGCAAGCCAACAACGAAGCAGCATTCTCAAAGGCGAAAAAATCAAATCCTTCCACCTAAGATCAGGGACAAGACAAGGATACCCACTCTCACTACTTCCATTCAATATAGTACTAGAAGCACTTTCCATAGCAATCAGAGAAGAAAAAGGCATTAAAGGTATCCAGATAGGAAAGGAAGAAGCAAAGCTGTCACTATTTGCAGATGACATATTATACCTAGAAAACCCTAAACTCTCTACTAAGAAGCTTCGAGAAATAATCGATTCCTAAGTATAGTAGCAGGGTTCAAAAATCAATACCCAAAAGTCAATGACTTTCCTACATGCAAATAACGAAAGAGAAGAAAGGGATATTATAGAGGGTAATCCATTCACAGTAGTTACGACAGAAAATAAAAATACCTAGGAATCAGTTTGACAAAGAATGTAAAGGAAACCTACAAAGAAAGCTTCAAAACATTACTTCAAGATAAAAGAGGGTCCTGAGGAAATGGAGACAAATTCCCACTCATGGATTGGGACAATTAATATTATCAAAATGGTAATGCTCCCTATAGCTTTATACATATTCATGCAGTTGCTATAAAGATACTCATGACAGTCCACAAAGAAATTGACCAAACACTCCTGAAATTTGTATGGAATAGTAACTGCTACAAATAGCTAAAGCAATCCTGGGGGAAAGAAAAGATGGGAGGTATCACTTTCCCCAACCTTAAACTCTACTATAAAGCAGTCATAATTAAAACAGCACGTGGTATTGCTATAGAGACACACCTGAGGCCTAAGGAATATAACTGAATATCCTGAAACACACTCTCAAATATAAAATCACTTAATGTTCAATAAACAAGCAAAAAATATTAAATTGGAGCAAAAGAAAGCCTCTTCAACAAATGGTGTTGGGAAAACTGGGATGCTAAATGCAAAAAAAATGAACTTAGACCTTCTTCTAATGCTATGCACAAAAGTCAGATTACAATGGATTTTAAACTCAACATCAGACATTAATCTACACGGAAAATCAAAGAAATCATAGGTAATACGGCTCTACTACATTGAAACTAAAGGTTTCTTCAAAGAAGAAACACCACTGACAAAGCAAATGGAAGCAAAGATAAACATATGGGATTATATAAAACTCAA
>JAJIBD010025934.1:0-137345 GCA_021461705.1 Cryptotis parvus | reverse complement strand
TCAAAGAACAGAAAATCAAATACCTAGGAATCAACTTACCCAACTGTGTAAAGGACCTGTACAAAGAAAAACTACAAGACACTGCTCCAAGTAGATAAAAAGAGGACACAAGGAAATGGAAACACATTCCCTGCTCATGCATGGGGGAGAATCAACATTGTCAAAATGGTAATACTCCCAAGAGCTCTACAGATTCAATGCTGTCCCTGTAAGGATACCGATGACATTTTTCAAAGAAATTAACCAAACACTCCTGAAATTTGTATGGAACAATAAAACCCCCAAGGATAGCTAAAGCAATCCTTGGGAAAAAGAAGATGGGAGGGCATCACCTTTCCCAATTTCAAACTGTACTACAAGGCAGTAGTAATTAAAACAGCATGGTATTGGAATAAAAACAGACCTGTGGACCTATGGAATAGAATTGAGTATCCTGACACCCAACCTCAAACATATGATCATTTAATCTTTGATAAAGGTGCAACGAGTCTAAAATAAAAAGTAAGGAAAGCCTCTTCAATAAGTGGTGATGGGAAAACTAGGCAGCAACATGTAAAAAATGAATTTGGACCTGTGTCTAACACCATGCACAAAAATCAGATCAAACTGGATTAAAGATCTCAATATCAGACTTGAATCCATAAAGTACATTGAAGAAAATATAGGAAAAAACCCTCCACGACATTGAAGCCAAAGGCATCTTCAAAGGTGAAACATCACTAACAAAGCAACTAGAAGAAAAGATAAACATATGGGACTACATGAAACTAAAAAGCTTCTTCACTTCAAAAGAAACAGTGACTAAGATACAAAAGCAGTCCACAAATGGGAAAGAATATTCACCCAATACCCATCTGATAAGGGGTTAATATCCAGGATATATCAGGCACTGGTAGAACTTTACAAGAAGAAAACAAACAACCCCATCAAAAAATGGGGAGAAGAAATGAACAGAAACTTCAGAAAGGAAGAAATTTGAATGACCAAAAAAACATATGAAAAAAATGCTCATCATCACTATTCATCAGAGAGATGCAAATCAAAACAACAGTGAGATATCACTTTACACCACAGAGACTGGCACATATTCAAAAGAGCAAGAACAAGTGCTGGCGTGGAAGTGGGGAAAATGGGACACTCATCCACTGTTGGTGGGAATGCCGGCTGGTACAGCCTTTCTGGAAAACAATATGGACATTCCTCCAAAGACTAGAAATTGAACTCCCATTTGACCCAGCCATACCACTCCTGGGAATCTACTCTGGGAAGCCAAAAATACGCAGGCGGAAACATCATCCCTACTTTTATGTTCATAGCAGCATTATTCACAATAGCCAGAATCTGGAAGCAACGAGAGTGCCCGAGAATCGATGACTGGATAAAGAAGCTTTGGTACATCTACACAATGGAATACTATGCAGCTATTAGGAAAAGTGAAGTAATAAAATTTGCCTATAAATGGATGGACATGGAGAAGATTATGTTGAGCGAAATTAGCCAGAAGGAGAGAGACAGATACAGAATGACTGCATTTATTTGCATAACAAATATATATGTACATATTAAGATACCAATATCCAAGGTCGAGTGAAACATATATAAGGAGGTCTTTTCAAAGGTGGAAATAATCACAAATATGCGGGAGTGAGAGGCTAGGTAAGACATAAAATGGAACAGTGTGCTAACAATTGTTGAGGGTACTAATGCCAACCTAGAACTGAGCATTAAATAGAGGCAAAAGGATACACATGACAACCCTTTAATATGTTCTGTAATCCATAGTCTGGAAGGGAAAGAAAAGAGAAAGAGAGAGAAAGGGAAAAGAAATAAAAAACCTGCCATGGAGGAGGGCTTGGGGAGGGGGGAGGGAACCGGGGATGTTGGTGGTGGGAGATGGGCACTGGTGGTGGGATGTGTGCTGAAACACTGTATGACCAAAACCCAAATAGAAACTTTTTAATTGTATATCTTTGTAATTGTAAAAATAAATATTTTTTTAAAAAAGAAAAGAAATACAAATATATAGATGGTCAAAGGAACATGAATTGCTATATTAGCTACATTGCTAATCATAAGGGAGATGAAAATCAAAACAACAATGGGATATTATCTCAAACCACAGAGACTGGATACATCCAAAATAAGAACAACCTGGCATGAATGCGAGAAAAAGGAACAGACATTCATTGTATTGGGAATGCCATATTAAAAAATATATATATGGATGTTCCTCACATATAATGCGACTTGGAGACAACCGTTGGACTAGAGCCATTACTGACTGGATCCCACTTGATCACTTGAACACTTGAATCCCGTTATTCATCGATTTGCTCGAGTGGGCGCCAGTAACATTTCCATTGGACCCTATCACGTGCCAATGTAGCCCAATGGCATCTGGTTGATTTAGGAATATGAAGAGCCTCAAACCGTTCCTTCAGGGTCTTAACAAGGAAGTCTAACCATCTTGTAGGTGGGCAGCCACGTGATCTTTTGACATCCCATGGGATCCAGTCGGTAATGGCTCTTGTCCAGGGGTTGTCTCCAAATCGCATTACATGTCCAACCCATCAGATTTTCGGTGCCTTGGCAAACGAGACAGCGTCCCTGATTCTGGAATTGCGACAGAGGTCAGAACACCGGATTCCTTCTCTCACTTGAGTGAGGCATGATATTCCAAGCACAGCTCTTTCAATTCCTCTCTGGGAGACCCGAATAGCATTCTCATCCTGCTTTCGTAGGGGCCCAGGTCTCTGAGGCGTATGTTAACGCAGGGAGAACGGTGGAGTCAAAGAGATGTGCCCGGAGCCGGATGTTCTTTGTCCTTTTAGCTATTTCTTCGATGCCTTTGAAGGCATTCCATGCCGCTCTCTTCCTCCTGCACAGCTCAGGTTTTAGGTCGTTCATCATGTTGATTTCTCGACCTAAGTACACATAACTGCTGCATTCAGAGATGTTTGTTGCATTGAGAGTGAATGGGGCCTCAGGAACTAGTTCATTTCTCATGAACATAGTTTTCTTCAGATTCAGCTGTAGACCTATCTTTCCACATTCTCGGTCAAAGTCAGCCAGCATTTGTGCCGCTTGGCTAATGTTTGGTGTTATTAGAACGCTGTCATCAGCGACGCGGAGGTGGTGTAGTTGCCAACCATCTATCTTAACTCCCATTCCTTCCCATTCTAATTGTTGCATGATGTTCTCGAGGGTGGTGCTGAAGAGTTTTGGTAAAATGGTATCACCCTGTCGAACCCCTCTTTTGACATTAATGATCACTTCTTTGTAGAATGGTGAGATCCTGGTGGTGAATCCGTAACACAGTTCACAAAGGATCTTGAGGTATTGGGTTTGAACACCCTGTTTGGCTAGGGGCTTCGATGACTGCTTCAGTCTCCACAGAATCAAAGGCTCTCTGTAAATCAATGAACGTGAGACAGAGTGGCATCTTGTACTCCCTACAAACCTCAATGAGCTTGGTTACTGTATAGATATGGTCGATTGTGCTGAATCATTTCCGGAAGCCTGCTTGCTCGTATGGTTGTCCTTCATCTAGTGTTCTGCTAATCCTGTTCAGGATGACTCATGTAAACAGCTTGTAGATGATGGACAACAGGCAGAAGGGGTGATAGTTGTCGATGTCGTGAATGTCTCCCTTCTTGAACAGTAGAACTGTCCTGCTGGTTTTCCATTGGGAGGGCACCTTGCATTCAGACAGGTAGTGTGTGAAGAGCCGAGCTAGTGCATTGATGAGTACCGGCGGCAGATTCTTCAGGTGTTCGGGTCTGACTTTGTCTGGGCCTGGTGCTGTTCCCTTCTTTAAGGACGAGATGGCATGTCGGATTTCAGAAGGGAGAACGTTGGGAATGACATATCCATCCTGTGGAATTTGGTATGTGGGCAGGTAGATGTGGCTATCAAAGAGATTTGAGTAGAAGTCCTGGATAGTCTTCTCCATTGCCTTTCTGGAAGATGTGATGGATCCATCAGGGGCGTCGGAGGGTAGTCATCTTGGTCTTATAGTTGGTGAAGGACAGGCTGGCGGTGCGAATGCTTTTCCCTGCTTCTGCTGCATTTTCCAGTATTTCTGCTCTTCTGTCTTTGAGGTCTTCTTTTATCACTTCTCTGCACCGTTTAGCAAGCTTGGATGTTAGCATTTGGTCTCCTGAGACTCGCGCCTTGCCACAATAGTGAATGAGCTCGAGAGTTTCTGAAGACAAGCATCCTTTTGTGTCTTTCTCTCTCTCGGCATTCTTCTCACAATCATGGAGGTGCTGAACCAGTCTGTTGTATTCTTCATCAATGTCGTCAATGATGGTATCTTCCCATGTTGCTGCAATGGTGCCAAAGAGTTCCCAGTTGGTGGTCGTTCTGGGAGTTCTCTTCTTAAACTTTGCAGCCTTTTCTCCCCTGTTGTGGGAAGTAGAATTTTTCACGAAGGAGACGGTGGTCCGATCCTGTTTGGAATTTGGGGACTAGAGCAACATCAGTCAGACAAAACCGTCGATTGAAGATGATGTGGTAAATTTCATTGTGGAACTGTCCGCCAGGAGATTCCCATGTCCAACGTTTCGCTTCAGCCTTCTGGAACTGTGAGTTCCCATGAATGGTCTTGGTAGACATGATGAACTCAGATAGTCTCTCACCCTGTTCATTCCATTCTAGGACATGGGTCCCGATGTGGAGTTCTTCAGCCGATCTCCTTGGTCCTATCTTGGCATTAAAATCACCAACTATGATCTTGTAGAAGGTGTGATCTTCTTTTATAGAACTCCTCCAGTTCCATGTAGAATTTCTCAATTTCATCTTCTTTATATGTGGATGTTGGTGCGTAGACAATGAAGATAGAAATTGCTGGCAGTGGGCCACATCTCTTCAAGTGTAATCGTCCTATCTGGTTTGTTAGGCATTCAAATGAATCAATGTTGACGGCCATGTTCGTGTTGACAAGGACACCAATGCCACCGACGCCTCTTTCATCGCATGTTCCAAGGAACAATTCTTCTTCGGTGTCAAATACAGCATGATGCAACTGGCGCCTCCTCGTCTCAGTCAGACCAATGATGTCGTTACTTGATCTTTTGCGCTTGCACCATCAGATCCTCAATATACGCTTCCGATGCCAGCGTACGTGCATTGAAAGTACTGACAGTCATTTTAGTCCTTCTTCATTTTGGCAGCCTAGGATGGCAGTGAAATTTTATCAGGCACTGCTTGTTTGCCTTTCTTACTGCTGCCATATTAAGGGATCTTTCAGGGTCAGGAAAATAAACCTTTCTGTTACTGGATTTGGCATATCGAACACGCATCGACAGCTTGCCAGGCTCTGCCATGCGGGTGCTATATTCTCATTACTTTGTGGGGCTCTCTCAGAGGGTGGGTAGAATATTCTACGGTAATTTGGAGGTAAATTGCGGCGCATGCAGCGGTGCTCCAATGGGGGAAAGCTGGTTTCTGCTCTGCTGGGTGTACCTGTGTCTTAGACTCAAGCATTCCTGGGCTTGAAATACTCTCCTCTGAAGGGCGGGTCTCTGCAGGGTGGGTCCTTGTAGGCTGGTTTTCTGACAAGCTGGGCTGGAGACTGGATTAATCTGGGGGCTGGAGACTGGATTAATCTGCTGGGGGAGATCTTACCAGCTGCGGTGTGTGGATTGTGAAGATCGCTGCCAGCAAGGTTTGGGGGGGTTTCTCTGCGCTCCTCCGAGTCTTCATCGGGATGGTGGACTCGGGTCAGAAGTTGCTCTCGTGGTCCAAGGAATGCAGGGGGTTCAACGGGGAAAGCTGGTTTCTGCTCTGCCGGGTGTACCTCTGTCTCTGGTACACAGATCTGTGTAGACTGGATCCCATGGAAACTCAAAAGATCACGTGGCCGCCCACCTACAAGATGGTCAGACTTCTTCGTCAAGACCCTGAACAAATGGTTTGAGGCTCTTCATATTCCTGGAGCAAGCAGATGCCATTGGGCTACACTGGCATGTGATAGGGACAAATGGAAACGTTACTGGCGCCCACTTGAGCAAATCGATGAATTGTGGGATGTCAAGTGATCAAGTGATCATGAATGTTCCTCACAAAACTAAGAAATTAAACTTCCATATGATCAGCATTGTTAGTTTTGGGACTATACCCAGAGGGCCCAAAAACATACAGCAGAAATATCATCTGCACTTCTTTGTTCATTGGAGCACTATTCACAATAGCCAGATTCTGGAAACAACCCAAATCTCTCCCTAGAACAGATGACTGGATAAAGAAACTATGATACATCTACAAAATGGAATAGTACGCGGTCACCAGGAAAAATGAAGTTATGAAATTTGCTTATAGATGGATAGACATAGAATGTATCATGTTGAGTGAAATGAGTCAAAGGGAGAGGGACAGACATGAAACTATTGCACTCATTTGTAGGATATAAAAACACAATATAAGACTGCTACCAAGGAGAATAGAAACAAGGGCGAGGAGGATTGGTTCATGGTTGGAAGTTCACCTCAAAAATGGGGGGAAAAGGTGGTAAGGATAGAGAAGGAACCACTACAGTAAGGATAACTGGAAATGATCTCTCTGGACAGAAGCTAAATGCTGAAAGTAGGTAAAGGACAAACATAACTTTTCAGTACCTTAGTGAAAACCATAATATCCAAAGGGAGAGGTGAGAGAGATAAAGAAAAAAAGTACCAGTCATAGAGGAAGGCTAGGGTGGACCTGGCAGAAGGGAAACTGGGAACAATAGTGGTAGGAAATGTACACTGGTCAAGGGACAGTGTTGAGCACTCGCGACTGAAACCATTTCATGAACAATTATGTAACTGTGTATCTCATGGTGATTCAATAAAAAATTTGATAAAGAGAAAAGCCAAAAAAAAAATAAAGCAAAATACTTGCAAAAACAACTAATTGCATTACACACACAAACACACACACACACACACACACACACACACGCATGCACGCATGCACGCACCTGCTCTTTATGTCAATAATCTCTCTTAACATCAGTGGACTAAACTCCCCTATTAAAAAGACAGAATATAGCTGGTTAGATCATTCATTTTCTTTTGTTTGTTTGTTTGTTTGCTTTTTGGGTCACACCTGGCAATGCTCAGGGGTTACTCCTGGCTCTGCACTCAAAATTACTCCCTGGTGGTGCTCAGGGGACCATATGGAATGCCAGGGATCGAACCCATGTCGGCCGCATGCAAGGCAAACGCCCTACCCACTGTGCTATCATTCCGGTCCCAAATCATTCATTTTCTGTCTAGAAGAAACATCCCTAAACTCACAGGATAAATACAGACTCAGAGTACAAGGATGTCAATGGAAGACAAGGGGGAAAAAAGGCTGAAACAGCCATAACAGATCAAATTCTATTTAATATAGAGTATATTAAAATAAAATGATACACATGGATCAGGAGGTCTTGTCAAAGGTGGAAATTACCGTAAATGTGTGGGAGTTAGAGGTTACGTAAGACAGAAGGGACCAGTGTGCTCATGACTGTAGAAAATGCTAATACCAACCTAGAACTGAGCATTAATACAGGCAAAAAGATACACATGATAACTTCTAAATGTATGTATTATAATCCACAATGTAAGAGAAGGGAGAGAGAGAGAGATAGAGGAGAGAGAGAGAGAGAGAGAGAGAGAGAGAGAGAGAGAGAGAGAGATAAAGAACCTGCCATAGAGGCAGGCTGGGGATGGGGAGGGAATCGGGGACATTGTTGGTGGGAAATGGGCATTGGTGGAGGGATGGGTGCTGGAACACTGTATGACCGAAACCCAAACATGAACATCTTTGTAATTGTCTATCTCACGATGGTATAATAAAATATTTTTTAAAATGAAAAAAATAAAAATACAATAAAATGATACAATACTTTAAAATACTGTTATCAACATTTATGTGCCAAATAAAGGCTCCGGCTCCATAAAGTACAAAATCTGCTGAAAAACCTAACAAACACATTAAATGAAGTATAACAGTAGTGGAAGACGTCAACACATGACTTTCCTTATTAAACAGACCAACTAAACAGAATGTCAGTGAAGAAATATGAGCTCTGGAAGAACCAAGAGGAACCCCCTGCACCATGATGTCAGCCATTTTCAACGTCCAGACTCCACAGCTCGTCAGAGCCCCACTCTAGAGAGAAGCCAATTTCAAGCCCAGGTATGCAGTATCAGCGGCTAAAGTCACCAGGCTTCCATGGAGATGGAGCTGGGGTTCCTTTACCCCACCTCTGTCCTTTCCGGGAGGCCTGGTGTACCTGCCCACAAACTGCTCCAGGGCTATCAGCTGTGAACCAGAGACACTGACACATGGGGCAGAGCTGCTACTGTCTCTTCCGTGGTGCATGGATGCAAAGCATCCATTAAACTAGTAGAAAACAACCATGTTCCAGAAATTCAGATGGTCAATGCAACAGATGAGTGAAATTAGCCAGAAGGAAAGACATATAGAATGACTGCATTTTATTTTCATGACATAAATATATACATATATAGTATATATATTTGCATGACATAAGTATATAAATATGTATATATATATATATCATAGTTATTATGTTACCAATATCCAAGGTCAGACAAAACATGGATCAAGAGGTCTTGTCAAAGGTGGAATCTACCACAAACATGTGGGATCAGAGGTTAAGTAAAACAGAGAAGGAAACAGTGTGCTAATAATTGTTGTAAGTGATAACAGATAATACCAACCTAGAACTGAGCATTGAATACAGGCAAAAGATACACATGATAATAACCTCTAAATGTATGTACAGCAATCCACAACATGTAAGAGAAGGGAGAAAGAAAGAGAGAGAAAAGAGATAAAGAACCTACCATAGAGGCAGGCTAGGGGAGGGGAGGGAATTGGCTACACTGGTGGTGGAAATGGGCTCTGGTGGAGGGATGGGGTGCGAAACACTGTATGACCGAAACCCAAACATGAACATCTTTGTAATTGTATATCTCATGGTAGTGTAATAAAATATTTTTTAAGTATTTTATTATACCACCGTGAGATATACAAATAAAAAGATATACAATTAAAAGGTCATGTTTGGGTTTTGGTCATACAGTGTTTCAGCACCCCATCCCTCCACCAGTGCCCATCTCCCCACCACCAACATCCCCAGTTCCCTCCCCTTCCCCCAGCCCTGCTCCATGGCAGGTTCTTTATTTCTTTCCCCTTTCTCTCTCTTTCTCTTTTCCTTCCCTTCCAGACTATGGATTACAGAACATACATTAAAAGGGGTTGTCATGTGTATCCTTTTGCCTCTATTTAATGCTCAGTTCTAGGTTGGCATTAGTACCCTCGACTATTATTAGCACCCTGTTCCATTTTCTGTCTTACCTAAACTCTGACTCCCACACGCTTTGTGATAATTTCCACCTTTGACAAGACCTCCTGATATATGTTTCACTTGACCTTGGATATTGGTATCATAATATGTACATATATATTTATGCCATGCAAGTAAATGCAGTCATTCTGTATCTGTCTCTCTCCTTCTGGCTAATTTCGCTCAAACATAATCTTCTCCATGTCCATCCATTTATAGGCAAATTTTATAACTTCATTTTTCCTAACAGCTGCATAGTATTCCATTGTGTAGATGTACCAAAGCTTTTTATCCAGTCATCGATTTTGGCGGACTCTGGTTGCTTCCAGATTCTGGCTATTGTGAATAATGCTGCTATGAACATAAAAGTAGGGATGGTGTTTCCGCTGCGTATTTTTGGTTTCCCAGAGTAGATTCCCAGGAGTGGTATGGCTGGGTCAAATGGGAGTTCAATTTCTAGTCTTTGGAGGAAAGTCCATATTGTTTTCCAGAAAGGCTGTACCAGCCGGCATTCCCACACATATGGGACTACATGAAACTAAAAAGCTTCTGCACCTCAAAAAGAAACAGTGACTAAGATACAAAAGCAGTCCACAGAATGGGAAAGAATATTCACCCAATACCCATCTGATAAGGGGGTTAATATCCAGGATATATCAGGCACTGGTAGAACTTTACAAGAAGAAAACAAACAACCCCATCAAAAAAATGGGGAGAAGAAATGAACAGAAACTTCAGCAAGGAAGAAATTCGAATGGCCAAAAAACATATGAAAAAATGCTCATCATCACTAATCATCAGAGAGATGCAAATCAAAACAACAATGAGATACCACTTTACACCACAGAGACTGGCACATATTCAAAAAGAGCAAGAACAACAAGTGCTGGCGTGGATGTGGGGAAAAGGGGACACTCATATATTTTTTAAAAAATAAAATAAAATAAAGGGCATGCCATAAAACTTAAAAAAAAAAAAAAGAACAGAACTAGACCAGATTAGCCCATAACAAAACAGAGGGGAAAAGTCATGACTTTATTAATAGCATTGCCATATATGGGCTGATACTGTCAATGTAATTGGTGCCAGCTGAGGGAGCAGGCATGGGGATGGGGGGTGGTGGGAAATGAGTGTCTTTAGTGGTGGGAACGCACTGGTGGTGGGATTTGTGTTGGATGATGAAATATTAAATAAAAATAAAATTTAAAAAAAGAAAGGAAAAATAAAAGAAATATGAGCCCTGAGGCCAGAACGATAGCACAGCAGGGAGGGCATTTGCCTTGCACGTGGCATATCTGGGTTCAATACTTGACCCAGATTCAATCCCCAGCATTCCATATGGTCCCATAAAAAGGAACAGGACCCTTAAGGCATCCCATAAGAAGGAAAACCACTCCAATAAGCAGTACTGGGGAAACTGGGTAATTACATGCAAAAAATTTAATATAAAAACTTCGGGCCTCTTTATAAAGACAAAAAGTTAGATCAAAATTGATTAAAGAATGCAATACCAGACCTAAATGCATAAAGTTCATGGAGGAAAACATAGGCAAAGTGCTCAATGACGATGAAGCTAAAGACGACTTCAATAATAAAACACCACAGATGAAGCAAGTGTAAGCAAAGATAAACAATCAGACTACATTAAACTAAGAAGTTCTGTACTTCAAAAGAATTGGTAACCAAGATTCAAAGACAACCCATTTTCCAGAATGGAAAAAATTATTTACCTTATATCCATCTATCAGATGGCGTTACTATCCAAGATATATAAGGCACTGATAGAACTCTCCAAGAAAAAAAAAATCCAACCCCATCAAAAAGTGAGAAGAAAAACACACAGAAACTTCCTCATAAAGAAATGTTAATTGGTCAACGGCATATGGAAAAAATGCTCTATAACACTAACCATCAGGGAGATGTAAATCAAAACAGCAATGAGATGCCATCTCACACCACAGAGACTGGCACACATCAAAAGGACAGCCAGTGCTGGCACAGATGCAAAGAGAAAGGGAGACTCATTCGCTATTAGTGCAAATGCCAACTAGTCCACTGGCATTTGAAAATGATGGGAAAACAATATGGGTACTCTTCAAAAAACTAAAAATTGAGCTCTCATACTACCCAAAAAATACCATTCCTGGGAATATACCCTAGTGGCCCAAAAACACTTCAGAAAAGCCATCGCTCTTCTATGTTTATTGCTACACAATTTACAATAGCCAGATCTAAAAAATAACCCAAGAGCCTGAGAACAAATGACTGGATAAAGAAATGATGGTATATCTACACAACGGAATACTAAGCAGCAACCAGGAAAACTGAAGTCATGAAATATGCTTATAAATGAATGGACATGGAGAGTACCTTGACGAAAGTGAAAATAGTCAGAAGGAGAGAGACACACAGAATGATTGTACTCATTTGTGGGATATTAAGAAGCGTAGTATGAGACTAATACTCACCGAGAGTAGAAACAAGTGCCTGGAGAACTGGACCATGGTTGGAGAATTGACACAAGTGGTCAGGAGAGAGGGATCACTACAATAACGACAGCTGGAAATATCACTCTAGATAAAATTGAAAATGATGCCCAAGAGGGGAGAGTGAGGGAGAGTGAGGGAAGAAGAGGGGCGGGGGGTATAGGCAGGCTTGGTGGGCTGAGTGGTAATGGGAAGGAAAGCGGGGATATTGGTGGTGAGAAATGTACACTGAAGGGATGGGTGGTGGAATATTGCATGACTGAAACCCAATCAGGAACAACTTTGTAATTTTGCATCTCATAGGGATTCAATTTTTTTTTAAAAAATCAATTCCAGAACATCAAAAATAAAATCTCCCAAAGAAAATAGGTCCTGGTCCAGATCGATTTACTGGTGAGTCCCCAAACCTTCTGAGAGGACTTTCTACCACTGATCTGTAAGCTCTTCCAAATTATCAAGAAAACAAGAATCCTTCCTAATACTTTCAATGTATCTAGTAATAATAATCTCACCCCAGAGCTGAGAGACATAGTACAAAAAAACAAAGTAAGAACGTTTCAAACCACAGTCCGCCACCCTTCTTAGAAGAAGCCAGAGGAAACTCACGCACAATAATCGCAGCAGTTTTCAACGTCTGAACTCCACAGCTCATCAGAGTCTCACCCAAGAGAGAAGCCCAGGTATGCAGGTCTCCATGGCTAAAGTCACCAGGCTTCTGTGGAGGTGGATCTGGGGTTCTTTCCCCCACCTGTGTCCCATCCGGGAAGCCCGGTGGGCCCACCCACGAACTGCTTCCGGGCTGTTGGCCATGATTCAAAGACACAGACACAGAGGGCAGAGCTGCTACCGGCTCTTCCCATGCTTGACTGATCATAAGGCATCCAGTAGGGAGGGCAGGTTCTGGACCAGGCCTCCCACTCCAATAGGGGCCTCAGAAAAAGCCAGAGGAACCTCATGCACCATAATCACAAACATTTTCAAGGTCCAGAGTTCACAGCTCATCAGCGGAGTGCTGATAGAGAACCCAATAGAGAAGCCAATTTCAAGCGCAGCTCGTCAGAGCCCAGTCCAAGGGAGAAGCTGATTTCAACCCCAAGTATGCAGGTCTCCGCAGCTAAAGCCACCGGGCTTCAGTGGAGATATCTCAAGCTAATAGAAACCAAACATGTTCATTGCTTCTCGGCCTTTTGGCTAAGATCAAGTGTAGTATCTGTTCTTATCAGAAACCAAACATGTTCAAGAAACTCAGAAAGTCAATGCAAGAACAGAAATCATCCAGATTCACCCATAACCAACGATAAAATAAAAAGTCATGACTTTATCAATACCATTGCCATATACATGCTGTAATGGTCAATATAATTAGTGCCAACTGAGGAAGCAGGTCTGGAGATGTGGGTAGGAACTGAGGGTCTTTGGTGGTGGCGCACACTGGTGGTGGAATTGGTGTTTTATGAAGAATCTTTCTAACAATGTATTATGAAATACTTTGTATTTGTAAATCAAAGTGTTTTAATACAAAAATTAAAAAATAAAAAAATTAAAAAGAAATGCTGGATTTAGAGATGACTACAAGAGTATGCTACCCGCACAGCAGAGCCTGGCAAGCCTCCCGTATCATATTTGATATGCCAAATACCAGTAACAATTATAGACCTCATTCCCATGACCTGATGGAATGGTTTGAGGCTCTTTATGTTCCTGGAGCAAGCAGGTGCCCTTGGGCTCTACTTGCATGAGACAAGACATATGGAGATGTTACTGGGGCCCGCTCGAGTAAATCGATGATGAAAGGGAAGACAGTGACAGTGATACAGTGAAAAAAGAAAGTTTCGGACCAATCTCTGATCAACATCGATGCAAAAATGCTCAGCAAAATATTAGCAAACTAAATCCAACATCATATCAATAAAATTATGCATCATCATCAAATGGGATTCTTCTTAGGGATGCAAGAATGATTTATTATACAGGAAGCAACTGACATAGTATCCCATATCATAATATCCCATATCAAAGGATAGATAAAAATCACATAATCATATCAACTAAAGCAAATAAAGCTTTTTACAAGATCCAACACTCATTCATGATAAAAACCCTCAATAAAACAGTGATGAAGGAAGCTTCCTCAAGATAAGAGTGGTTATCTATACACAGTTCACAATCAATATCCTTTTCTGTTTGTTTATTTTCTATTTTTTTGGGTCACACCCTGCGATGCTCAGAGGTAACTCTTGGCTCTGCACACAGGAATCAGTCCTGGCAGTGCTTAGGGGATCTTATGGGATGACAGGGATCAAACCCAGGTTGCTGCATAGAAGGCAAACACCCTGCCTGCTGTACTATGGTTCTGGCCCTCTATTATCCTTAATGGTAAAAACTGAAAGTATTTCCATACTGATCTCAGGCACCAGGCAAAGATGTTCATTGTCTCCACTTATGTTCAACTCCTAGCAACAGAAATCAGGCAAGAAAAGAAAATCAAAGGGATCCAAACTGGAAAAGAGGAAGCCAAAATATCCCTATTTGCAGATAGCATGATGATATAGATTGAATACCCTAAAGAGTCCATAAAAACTTCCTAGAAACAATAAACCAGTACAGTAAATTGATAGGCTACAAAGTCAATGGAAAACAAAATACTGTTCCATTCAAATATTCATTATACAAATAATGAATCAGAAGAGGAGATCAAAGATAGATTTTTTATAGATTTTTATAAATCTATCCGATTTATAAAAGTGTCCAAAGATATCAAAACCCTAGGAATCGGGGCCGAGCGATAGTCCAGCGGGTAGGGCATTTGGCTTGCACGTGGCCGACCCTATGCCAGCCCGGGTTCGATCCCCCAGCATCCCTTATGGTACCCTGAGCACCACCAGGAGTAATTCCTGAGTGCAGAGCCAGGAGTAACCCCTGAGCATTGCCAGGTGTGACCCAAAAAAGAAAAAAAAAAAAAAAAAGCCCTAGGAATCAACTTAACAAAGAGCTGAGAGACCTTTAGCATGCTAACTCGAAGCACCTAAAAAATAAACTGAAGACCTTAGGAAATGGAAAAACATTCTATGCTCGTGGATTAGAAGAATCAATATAACCAAAATAACCATCCTACCTAAACTACTATACAGATTACATGCAAGGCAATCTCTATCCAAGTTCAGAGAACATTCTTTGAGGACTTAGAACAGTCAATAGTTAAATTTGTGTGGACTCATGAAAGACTCCAACTAGCCAAAACTATACTGGAAAATAAAAAATAGGGCAGCAACAATAGCACCAGGAGTAAGGCATCTGCCTTGCCCGCGCTGACCTGGGATTGATCCCCAGCAACTCCAGCCTGATCCTCCAGAGCACCGCAGGACAAATTACTGAGTGTAAAGTCAGGAGTAGCCCCTGAGCATTCCCAGGTGTGATCCCAAAGGAAAAAAAAAAAGAATCTGAAAAGTTTCTCATTACCTAACTTGAAGATATACTAAAAGTCATAGTGGCCAAACCAGTGTTGTACTAAAAAAGAACATACATTCTGACCAATGGATCAGAGTAGAATACCCAAGGACAAAGCCCTATATCCATGCAGCTCATTTTTCACAAAGGACATTGAATAAACACAGCCTCTTCAACAAACAGTGCTAGGAAAATTAGATAACCACAAGTATGAAAGTAAATAGGTATCCAATCCTCATGCTTTAAACAAAAAATCAACTCAAAATGGATCAAAGACCTTGAGATCAGACCAGAATCTATAAAACACACTGAGGAAAATATAGGCAGAACTCTCCAAGTCCTGAACCACTAAAGTGTCTTAAATGATACACTGAAGGAAACACAATAGTAATGGATGATGTCAGCATGTCCCTTTCACCAGAAGAGAGATCAACAGATGAAACAGCAGTAAAGAGAAAGGAACCCTAAATGTTGAATTAAAAAACTGGGACTACAGACATTCCTCCAAAGACTAGAAATTGAGCTCCCTTTTGACCCAGCCATACCACTCCTGGGAATATACCCTGGGAAGCCAAAAACACACAGCAGAAACACAATCTGCACTTTTATTTTCATAGCAGCACTATTCACAATAGCCAGAACCTGGAAACAACCAGTATGCCCGAGAACTGATGACTGGATAAAGAAACTGTGGTACATCTACACAATGGAATACTATGCAGCTGTTAGGGAAAATGAAGTTATGAAATTTGCCTATAAATAGATGGACATGGAAAGAATCATGTTGAGTGAAATTAGTCAGAAGGAAAAAGAGACATAGAATGACTGTATTTATTTGCATGACATAAATATACTGGGTGATCTTACCAAAAGTGGAAATTACCACAAGCGTGTGGGAGTCAGAGGTTAGGTAAGATAGAGAAGGGAACATGTGTGAATAAATGTCAAAAGGTCTGATACCAACATAGAACTGAGCATTAAATATAGGAAAAAACTGCAAATTATGGCTTCTAGGTGTATGTAGTACAACCCACAATGTGTAGGGAGAAGGAAGAGAGAGAGAGGGAGAGAGAGAGGAGATAAAGAACCTGCCATTTAGGCAGGCCATGGGAGGGGGGGAGGGAACTGGGGACATGGGTGGTGGGAGTTGGGCACTGGTGGAGGGCGGGTGCTGGAACACTGTGTGACTGAAACCTCCAAGCGTGAACAACGTTGTAATTGTATATCTCACGGTGGTATAATAAAATGTTAAAAAAAAAAGATTTTGTAAACACACACCAATAATTAAGGCTGAATTAAAAACCACTGAATTTAAAACTACACTAATGATCCATTTGGAATTCTGCGGTAGCAAACTTCCAAATTCAACTCATACTCAATATGTGCTTGCAGAAAAGCCTTCATAGTACATGTACCTTTCCCAAATAATAATCTCTCGCCCAGTTTCATAAACGTATGCAGCCTTTTTTTTTATTCTTGTATTCTAGCCAAATGCATTGGTAAAAATTGTAAAGTTCTTTTTTTTAAAAAAACCTAGCTAGGGGCTGGCTCTCCAACAGCACAGCAGGTAGGGCATTTGCCTTGGATGTGTCTAACACAGTTTTGATCTTTGGGATCCCATAGGTTCCCAGAGCATCACCAGGAGTAATTCCTGAGTGCAGAGCCAGGAGTAACTTCTCAGCATCACTAGATATGACTCAGAACCAAAAGATTAAAAACAAACAAAAACAAACAAACAAAACACAACACAACTATGTTCCTTTCTGTACCAAAAGAAGCATGCTTATGTTGGACTGGGGAGTAGAAATTCTATGTAATTTCTGGCAGTTCTGAAAATTCAGAATGATTTTTACAGTATGCTTTCACAGTTATTGACAAATGCTGATTCACTTAGGGGAGTGACCGGGGCTTAAAGGCAGATGTAGCCCCAGTCAAATATAAACCAGGGGACAAACATCAATTTCTATGGGTCTGCTCTCAGAGCTGAACTCCTGCACCTCTCCCCTGCATTTATTTCTCTTTTGCTTTCACTTAGGGTTTGATTACTCAAATGCATCTTGTGACCTATGGCCTGTGAATTATTCTGCTGTTACTTTTCAGGAGTGTAGCCGAGAAACTAGTCACTCCTGGTTAAAATTAACACTTCTCTCTTATCCAAAAAAGGCATCACTCTTTTCCTGATATCAACACATTATTGAAAAGTTCTGTACTGTAAATTCTTTGTCCTTCCTGACTGCACTTTATTACTGCCGACATCCAGTAATAACAACAGAATGTCTGTCGAAGAAAATTATTGCCTCACAAATGCACATAAACACTCCAGACACCTAATATTTTTGAAGATATGTTCGGATCTGTTAGAATCAGCTTCTGCTCACTTGGTTAAACAACTTTTTGTTTTGAATTCTGAGTGTGGGGTTGGCTACTCTCCTCGCTGTCTCCCAGCGTCGAGGACATCATGTGAGTTGATGGTAACAGTGAGTACTTGGCCCACACTGGTGGCACGCTGGGATTTCTGCAGTAAACACAAACAACTAAGACCAGCATGGTTAGAGAAGAATTTATTTTCTCACAAACTTTCCCAGATTTTCCTAAAATTTTAAGTCAAACTAGGCACCAAAGCAGATAAGGAATTGCAGTAAATTGTTAGATATTGTAGAGAGTTTAATTCAACATCAAATTTTTCTTCAGCCCCCTAAATTTTTAGCAGTGAGTTTTGAAACCTAACCTAGCTTTTTAGAGACTTGGTTTCCTGGGAATGTCTCCCCTCCCAGTGTTGGGAAAGAAAACACATTTTATTATTTGTCTCAGAGCGTAGTAAGAAGGAAAGAAATCTTCAAAGCAAGAATCAACTGTCAAAGAGGAAATTCGAATGACTGAAAGACATATGAAAAAATACTCACCATCATTAGTCATCAGAGAGATGCAAATCAAAACAACAATGAGATATCATCTCACACCACAGAGACTGGCACATATTCTGAAGAGCAAGAACAAATGCTGGAGTGGATGCAGGGAAAAGGGAACTCTCATCCATTGTTGGTGGGAATGTCGACTAGTACAGCCTTTTGGAAAACAATATTGACAGTCCTCCAAAGACTACAAATTGAACTCCCATTTGACCCAGCCATACCACTCCTGGGAATATACCCTGGGAAGCTAAAAACACACAGCAGAAACACCATTCCCACGTTTATGTTCATAGCAGCATTATTCACAATAGCCAGAATATGGAAACAACCAGAGTGCCTGAGAATAGATGACTGGATAAAGAAACTTTGGTACATCTACACAGTGGATTACTATGCAGCTGTCGTGGTGTTTTGTGTGTATATATATATACATATACATATATATGTATATATATATATATATATATATATACATATATACACACACATTATGATATCAATATCCAAAGTCAGACAAAACATGCATCGGAGGTCTTTTCAAAAGCGGAATCTACCACAAGCATCTGGGAGTCGGAGATTGGGTGGGACAGAGAAGGAACAGTGTGCTAACAATTGTTGTAGGTGATAACGCCAGCCTACAACTTAGTATTGAATACAAGCAAAAAGCTACACATGATAACCTCTAAATGTATGTATCGCAATCTACAGTGTGTAAGAGAAGGAAGAGAGAGAGAGAGTGAGAGAAAAGAGATAAAGGACTCTCTAGAGAGGCAGTCTAGGGGAGAGGAGAGGGAATTGGGGACATTGGTGGTAGGAAATGGGCACTGGTGGAAGGATTGGTACTGAAACAATGTATGACCGAAACCTGGACATGAACATTTTTGTAATTGTATATCTCATGACGGTATAATAAAATATTTTTTAAAACACTGGGACTGTTGGACATGGTATAAAGGGCTCCTCAACCCCAAAAAAGAATACACATTCTTTTTTTAATGCACATGGGTGGACCACATATTGAGACTGCATATTAAGTCAGAAATCATATATGTATAAATTTACAAGTATGTATACTGTATGAAGTACCTTCTCAGATCGTAATGCCATAAAAGTAGAGATTTACAGGAAAACATAGGAAAACTTTCAACACATGGAAGCTGAACAAAGCAATACTAAACAACAGTTGGATCCAAGAAGAAATCAAGGAAGAAATAAAAATATTCCTTAAGACTCATATATAAATCTCAAAAAGAGATCAACAGATGGCATAGATGTTTCTGGATACCGCACCAGGCTGAGTCTACTGGGGCACCCTGTCAGGGAACAGGTGAGCTCCCCCATCTGCCCAAACAGAGCGCCAGCTTCGCTGCCAGGTTCACAAGGCTGGACTCTACTGCTCAGATGAGCCCCATGCAGAAATCAATTTGTTGAAAACCTTAGGTATGTGAGTTTTGTGACTAAAATCTCCAAACTTTAACAGAGTCAGGGATGGGCTACTTTCCGCCATCTCTCATTCCTCCAGAAGGCCTGACAGTAATGCCTGTGCCCAAGGCCACCACAAAGGTAAAAAGGTCCAGCTCTATCACCCCTTTAAACATTTTATAATTCTGGATCACAGATCAAACTCAACAATACTGATAAACTGAGTAGCACACTACATTTAATGGCATGTAAATTAGCGACCAATAACAAAATATAAATACATACTGCCTATCTTATAACAACATATTAGTAATTTCTTATAAAAGAGCCTAATAGCTACATGTTAAGATTTAATAATCGTGACTTTCTTCTAAGGAAACATTTCTGAACATTTTTTAGAAAATTATTTATAACAATACATATAAAATAAATTTTTTGAGTGTCTGCTATAGGGGCAGGCTTAAGGGGTGGTAGGAAGATTGTAAATAATGGTGTTGGGAAGGTGCAATGATAGTGGGATTGGTGCTGGAATATAGAATGCCTATAACAAATTATTGTCAGGGTATACTGGGCACCCCAACAAAATCTGGGAGCAGGTATGGGGATCCCCTTCTGCCCCAGAGGATCGGCAGTAGGCAGACAAAGACATGAGAATCCAGCAAAGTTTCCAAAGGCTTTACTCACACTTGTTCTGGTATACAATCCAGTACAGGAAAACCCCAGACTTTAGGTTCCTAGCTGGGCCCGGCCACATGTAGGTTTAGAATCCTAGGCCAAGATGGCAGCTACCATGTGCTAAGGCCCAATAGGGAAGAGAATGGAGAGAAGGAGAGGAGAGGCAGAGGACAAAGAGAAAGAAAGGATAAACAGGCGAAAAGGTGTGGAAGACAGCAGGTTACATGCCATGGAGGCAGGCTGGGGAGGGAGGGAACCGGGTAGTTGGTGGTGAGAGATGGGCACTGGTGAAGGGATGGGTGCTGGAATGACCAAATGGTATGACCAAAACCCAAATATGAACTTTGTAATTGTATATCTTTGTAATTGTATATCTCACGGTGGTATAATAAAATACTTTAAAAAAAAAAAAAGAAAAGAAAGAAGGTTACAAATGTTATAACTTTCAGCTCTGATCAGCCCACATCAGTGGAAGCGGTTAGGGTCAATCCCCTCAGATAAGTTCTCCCAGGACCTCACCTAGTCCCACTGAAATGTCAATATCGCCCCAGCCAAGGCTGCAGGCCCTGCCCTTGGTTTTCCACCAGGCCCTAAGTAGATTGGGGGGGAGAGTGGAGGGCAAGTATCTGTACCATTGGATATTCTACAGCCAGGTATATATTTATCCAAACCTTCACAAGATTCTCATCTTTACTTCATAATTGTTTTATATATTAGCCTTTAGACTTATTAGGGGAGCCATGCATGCTTGCTTGGAGGCAAACAGCATTTCTCTCTGGTCTAATTACTTAGAGAGCCAACATGGCCAGGTAAGATCTACCTAGTCCTATATAATTGTGGCAACATGTGAAAATATTAATACCAGCTAACACAGAATACATCGCAAGATACACTGCCACATAAAGTCACAGATTAAAACTGTTTTCTTGCCCGTTATCTACAAAGTACCTGCAGGAGGTAACTCCAGGCAAGGTGCAGAGGCTCTAGGCAAGAGTGCACTGCAACAAACTATTAAAAACAGCTATGCTAAAAAAATAAAATAAATTTTTTAAAGATTCCTTGAAATTAATGATAATGAAATGTAAGCTATCTGAATCTATGGGACAAAGCAAAAACTGTATTAAGGGAGAAATTCATAGCCATGCAGGGATACATTAGGGGAAAAAAAAAACCCAAATCAACAACCAAAACACATATCTCAATAACCTAGAGAAGGAACAGCAAATGAACCTAAAAGTAGTACAAAACAAACAGTAAAAACTAGAGCGAAAAATCAACAACATAGAAATCAACCAAGAAAGCAATTTTGTATCACTTGTATCACTTGTCTTCCCATTTTTCATTGATTTGCTGGAGCAGACACCAGTAAGATCTTTATACATCCTGTGCTGTGCTAGTGTAGCCCAAGGGCATCGCTTGCTCCAAGAACTTGTAGAGCCTCAAACCATTCCTGGCGGGTCATGGAAATGAGGTCTATAATTGTTACTGTTTTTTTTTAATTTTTTATTTTTACAATTACAAAGATAAACAATTAAAAAGTTCATATTTGGGTTTTGGTCATACAGTGTTCCAGCACCCATCCCGCCACAAGTGCCCATCTCCCACCACCAACTTCCCAGATTCCCTCCCGCCTCCCCCAGCCCTGCTCCATGGCAGGTTCTTTATTTCTTTCCATTTCTCTCTCTTTCTCTTTTCCTTCCCTCCAGACTATGGATTACAAGACATACATTAAAGGGCTGTCATGTGTATCCTTTTGCCTCTATTTAATGCTCAGTTCTAGGTTGGCATTAGTACCCTCGACAATTGTTAGCACACTGTTCCATTTTCTGTCTTACCTGCATTTTGTGTCTTACCTAGCCTCTGACACTCACAGGTTTGTGACAATTTCCACCTTTGACAAGACTTCCTGATACATGTTTCACTTGACCTTGGATACTGGTATCTTAATATGTACATATATATTTATGTTATGCAGATAAATGCAGTCATTCTGTGTCTGTCTCTCTCCTTCTGGCTAATTTCGCTCAACATAATCTTCTCCATGTCCATCCATTTATAGGCAAATTTTAATACTTCATTTTTCCTAATAGCTGCATAGTATTCCATTGTGTAGATGTACCAAAGCTTCTTTATCCAGTCATCGATTTTCGGGCACTCTGGTTGCTTCCAGATTATGGCTATTGTGAATAATGCTGCTGTGAACATAAAAGTAGGGATGGTGTTTCCGCTGCGTATTTTTGGTTTCCCAGAGTAGATTCCCAGGAGTGGTATGGCTAGGTCAAATGGGAGTTCAATTTCTAGTCTTTGGAGGAATGTCCATATTGTTTTCCAGAAAGGCTGTACCAGCCGGCATTCCCACCAACAATGGATGAGTGTCCCCTTTCCCCACATCCACGCCAGCACTTGTTGTTCTTGCTCTTTTGAATATGTGCCAGTCTGTGTGGTGTAAAGTGGTATCTCATGTTGTTTTTATTTGCTTCTCTCTGATAATTAGTGATGATGAGCATTTTTTCATATGTTTTTTTTTTTTTTGCCATTCGAATTTCTTCCTTGCTGAAGTTTCTGTTCATTTCTTCTCCCCATTTTTTGATGGGGTTGTTTGTTTTCTTCTTTGTAGAGTTCTACCAGTGCCTAATAGATCCTGGATATTAACCCCTTATCAGATGGGTATTGGGTGAATATTCTTTCCCATCCTTATAGGGACTGCATTGAATCTGTACAGAGCTCTAGGGAGTATTACCATTTTGACAATGTTGATTCTCCCCATCCATGAGTGTTGAAGTCTCCAACTATTATTGTGCTACTTTTAATGTCTTCTTTGAGGTCTCTTAGTAGTTGTTTTATATATTTTGCTGGCCCCTCGTTGGGTGCATATATGTTTAGTAGTGTAATTTCTTCCTGGTGTGCATACCCCTTAAGTAATAAGAAATGGCCTTCATTGTCCCTTCTAACCTTTTTCAGCCTGAAGTCTATATTATCTGATACTAATATGGCCACACCAGCCTTTTTGGAGGAGTTGTTTGCATGGAGAATGGTCTTCCAACCTTTGACTTTGAGTCTGTGTTTGTTCTGATTATTCAGATGCGTTTCTTGTAGACAGCAGAATGTTGGGTTCAATTTTTTAATCCATTTTGTTACTCTGTGTCTCTTAATTGGTGCATTTAGACCATTGACATTGAGAGAGATTATTGTCATCGGATTTTGTGCCATCTTTCTGTTTGTGCTTGTTGTGCTTATGGGTTTGGTCGTATTACAATAGACCCTTTAGTCCTTCTTTTAAGGTTGGTTTTGAGTCCATGAAGTTCCTGAGTTGTTGCTTATCCATGAAGTTGTGTATCTTTCCTTCATATCTGAATGTGAGTCTGGCTGGGTAAAGAATTCTTGGTGAGGCCTGCAGTTCATTGAGCCTTTTCACAATATCCCACCATTGTTTTCAGGCTCGGAGTGTTTCATCAGAGAAGTCTGCTGTAAATCTTAGAGATGTTCCATTGTATGTGATTTCCTTCTTTGATCTTGCTGCTTTCAGTATTCTATCTCTATCTATAGTTTTTGTCATTTTTATTAAGATGTGTCTTAGAGTATTCTTGTTGGGGTTTCTTTTTAGCTGGTATCCTACGGGCCTCCTGGATCTTGAGGCAAGCTTTCTTTAGTTCCGGTTTTGAGTTTTGGGATGTTCCCG
This sequence comes from Cryptotis parvus, assembly GCA_021461705.1. NCBI lineage: Eukaryota > Metazoa > Chordata > Mammalia > Eulipotyphla > Soricidae > Cryptotis > Cryptotis parvus. Next base: position 113,378 of record JAJIBD010025934.1, on the reverse strand, counting down.
GAAGCGCAGTGCCCAAAAAGCTCTGCGGTGAAACCAAGGCAGTTTGCCTTGGTTCCCTTTGATGGAGTTTCCGCTCTTCCCTGAGGCAACTTGCGTCTGGGCGGAGACGCAGGGGTCACACACACACCTGTCGGGGAGATTGCCGCTGGTCCCGGAGGCGCAGGGCCCAAAGGGTCCACGGTGAAACCAAGGCAGTTTGCCTTGGTTCCCGTTGATGGAGTTTCTGCTCTTCCCTGGGGCAACTTGGGTCCGCGGGAGATGCAGGGGGTCACACACACACCTGTGGGGAGATTCCCGCTTGTCCCGGAAGCGCAGGGTTCAAGGGTCCGCGGTGAAACCAAGGCAGTTTGCCTTGGTTCCCATTGATGGAGTTTCCTTTCTTCCCTGGGGCAACTTGGGTCAGCGGAGACGCAGGGGTCACACACACACCTGTATAATTGTTACTGGTTTTGGGCTAACTGCTCTCCCTGTGCTCGGCAATTTTATAAAAAATAATAATAATAATAATAATAATAATAATAATGAAACCAGGAGTTGGTTCTTCAAAATGAATAAGATAAACCTTTAGCTAGACTCACATGAATACAAAGAAAAGAAATGCTCAAATAAATAAGACCAGAGATGAAAGGAAAAAAATTACAACAGATCCTTCGGAAATTCAAAATATAACAAGAGGTTACTATGAACAACTTAATGCTCTTAAACTGGAAAACCTAGAAAAATGTATAGATTCTTAAGAGTCATGTAATCCCCAAAGCTGAACAAGGAGGAAGCAGAGAGCCTAAACAAGCCAATTACAAGGAAGGAAAGTAAAACGGTAATTACTAATCTCCCCAAGAACAAAAATTCTGGTCTCGATGGGTTCACTGGAAAATTCCATCAAGACTTCAAGGAAGATTTATTAACTTTACTCCATAAGCTCTTCCAAAATATTGAAGACACAGGAATCCTTCTTAACACCTTCTATGAAATTAACATTACATTAATATTCAAAGCAAATAAAGACATTTCCAGAAAAGAATATTTCACACCAGTATCCCTGATAAACATCAATGCAAAAATCCTTCACAAAATCTATGCTAATTGAATCTAGCAATGTATCAAAAAAATCATATACCCCAATCAAGTGGGATCATCCCAGGGATACAAACAGGGATGGTTCAACATATACATATCAATTATCATAATGCACATTAGTGAAAGGAAAGATACACAATCATATTTTCATACTAATTAATGCAAAGAAAACTTTTGACAAGATCCACCAGCATCCATTCATAATAAAAACCTTCAACAAAATGGAGGTGAAAGGAACTTTCCTCAAGATAATAACAGCAACCTATAACCAGCCCACAGCCAGTATCATTCTTAATGGTAAAAACCTGAAAGCATTCCTCTGAGTCAGGTACACAGCAAAGTTGTAAACTGCCTCCCCTTTTATCCAATATAGCATTCAAAGCCCTAGCCACAGCAATCAGGCAAGAAACAATCAAAGGGATCCAAATTGGAAAAGAACGTGAATTATCCCTATTTGCCGATAACAGGATGCATAGATAACCATAAAGAGTCCACCAGAAAAGCTTCTAAAAATGATAAACTAATACAGCAAATCAGCCAGCTACAAAATCAGTACAAAAGATTAGCCACATTCTTATATACAAAGAATGAATCAGAGGCGAAAGCAATCAAGGAGTCTAGCCCATTTAAAATAGTAATCCAAACTTGTCAAATATCTAGGAATCAACTTAACAAAAGACAACGGCCATCGATACCATAACTTTAAGTTGCTTAAGAGAGCACTATTAACTGGTTTCATGTAATGTTAACCAACATATGAACACATATAAGTTGTACATATCATGAATACAATATCAAAAACACCTTTTATAAAGAGATAAAGAACCTGCCATTTAGGCAGACTGTGGGGCAAAATTGGGGACATTGGTGGTGGGAAATGGGCACTGGTGGAGGGGGTGCTGGAACACTGTGTGACCGAAACCTGCAAACATGAACAACGTTGTAATTGTATATCTCACGGTGGTATAATGAAATGTTTAATTAAAAAAAAAAAAAACACCTTTTATGTTTGGTTATTAAAGTTGGGGGTGGGGGGCAGAGCAATAGTTCAGTGGGTAGGGTTTGCCCTACATGTGATCCACCCAGGCTCGATCCCCAGCATCCTATATGGTCCCCTGCATACCGCCAGGAGTAATTCCTGAGTGCAGACCCAGGAGTAACCCCCTGAGCACCGTCGGGTATAACTCCAAAAAAGAAAGAAAAAATATAACAAGCAATGTAAAATATATATTATTGAGGGTCTGCTATAGGGGCAGGCTAAAGTGATGGCTGGGAAAATTGACAATTATGGTGGTGAGAAGTTACAGTGGTGGTGGGACTGGGGTTGATACTGAATGACTGTAACAAATGAAAATCAACTTCAAGTTAAAAAATTGAGCAGAAAGCATAGCAGGTAGGGCATTTGCTCTGTATGCAGCCAACCCGGTTCGATCCCCAGCATCCCGTATGGTCCCCTGAATACTGCCAGGAGTAGTTCCTGAGTGCAGAGCCTACATGGTCTGATGTGACCCAAAAAAGCAAAACAAATAAATAAAGTTTGGATCTCCTGATTTCATTGCTGTTGACTCTGTGGTTTGGATATTTCATTCTATCATTCCTTAATACCATCAATGTACCTGATCCCCTTGACCCCTGTCCCTGTTGCTTCTTATGGATCTCTTCTCCCTATCTTTCGCTCTACTTCTTTCCTTCTCCCTATACTCTGGAGCCAAAGGTGATCTAGGTACCTCCCGCCCCTTTTAAACTATTGCATTTCCTCATTCAGTCACTCTAAATACTACCTATAAATGATATCATCCTGTGTTTGCCCTTCTTCTGGCTTACTTCATTTAACGCAATATCTTTCAGTGATGGATCCCTCCAACATGGATGGCCATGTGGCAGCAAATTACATAACTTCATCATTGTTTACAACTGCATAGTATTTCATTGTGTATACATACCACATTTTCATAATTCAACAATCTGTGTTGGACATGTACATTAATTCCAAATCTTAGCTATCGTATTTAGTGCTGCAATGACAGTGGTGTGCATGTGTCCTTTTGAATGAATGCTTTCTGTGCTGAGGGCAGAAACTCAAAAAAAGTAGAATTGCTAGGTCAAATAATAGCTCAATTTTACTTTACTGAGAACTCTGCATGTTGTTTGCCATAGGGGTTGAACCAGATCACACAACATGTCAAATACCCAACTATGAATAATTTTGCAATTCACTGTGCTTTAATAAAAGTTGGGAAAACAAAATGAAGTAATCTACAGATAAAAACTATTTTCCAGATCGCAAAACTTTCAAAATTATTTCACGTATTAATTCCTTACATACTTACCTTGGTTGTAGTTTCACCATTCCTTTCATAACGATTTCGTTGCTGGATATTCTCAGCAATCTCTTGTGCAATTTGGCAAGTAGAATCATACACTGAAAACCTATGTCAGAGAAGAAGAAAATGTTCAAGTTTCTTTAAAAATATTTCTGTGTGCTGGAGAACTAGTACAGCACATAGGTGCTTGCAAAGCAACATAACCCTGAGTAAATCCCCAGCACCATGTGTTCGCCTCAGCATCAAAAAAGTGATTCTTGAACACAGTCAGCTATTTTTATTTGTCAATAAAGACATAAATTTCTGCACTGTATAAGTAATTTTTAAATTTATATCACAAATTCAAACGGGTCACTAAAAAATAGCAAAAATTACTGCATGGTAATTACTCGAGGTCAAAATCTATTCCAAATATTCATCTGTACTTTCACTCAAATGGAAATTTTATATGAGGTGGATTTGGGAGAGGACCTTAAGACATGGAGGGATGATTGCATACTGGTGGTGAGATTAGGTGAAGCTCTAAAATACTGATGCCCAATGCTGAAACTCTTTTACATAGCAAGTCACTGTACCTAAAAATCTGAAAAAGAAAATATCAGGTAGATATTGATGTAGAGTACTGCATTGGGCACTCTTCCAGGTATTGGGAATATATCAGTGAGCAAAATGGACAAGTCCCTGATTTTCTAGAGGTAAGTAAAGGAAGAAGACATAAAACAAATTCATAGTATATGTTCAGATTTGATCTGGGCTAAGGAAAAAAGCAAAAGTAAGAGACAGTATGACATGCAAGGTGGAAGAAGCCAGGCAGGTGTATCACTTGGGGAAGTGCTTTTTATAGTACAGAACAGCTAGTACTGTTTCTCGCACAACAAAATACTCAGGAGACAAAGGACATATACCTGGAATCTAAATACCCAAATTCTCATTAAACTTATACTGAGTTTCTATTCGCTTTTCAACAGACTTTTTTCATTTTAAGGATTCACAGGAACTTAACAATCATCCCTTAATTTTTCCTTCTGAGTAGCATTTTTACTTAATGTATGTTATACAGAAAATACTTAAACACATACACATTTCATTTCTCCTGACCTACAGGAGCTTTTAAACAGGCGGCACTGTGACACACTATTCAACCAACATGTTCTGCAAGGCTGTCTCAGGACTACTTTTAAAAACTGTTTCTTGACATCAAGTCCCAAATTTTGCTTGAAAAATTTAACAATCTGTTTGGTATGTCAAACAATGCCGTAACAAAGAAACTAGTAGCTGTTATAGAAACACTCTAGCTTTAGTAAGAGCCCACAGAATATTAAGAATGAATTCAGGAAGATGTAAGACCATAGAAAACTTGTTTGCTTCCTATGTTACTTTTCAAGAAGAGAACATGAAGGCTGCTAATCCAAGAAGAGGGTGGAGCCTTTACCAAAATCCCAGTTTGTCAGAAGGTCTGGTACAGATAACTCAATGTTATCACATCACGTGGATAAGCACACTGAGTTGACAGACAATGGGGACAAAATATAGGTGAAGCTCACTGGTGGATAGCTGAAAAATGATAGGATAAAAGTATTCCTCTCCATGAAAACTGTCGACCAAGGGAAAGATCAACCTTAACAATGTTATCATTGAGCAAAGGAGGTGGAATGGCCTTTCCCCCATTACACCAGACAGACAATCACTCTTGAGGCTGTTTTGACTACTACCTGGAAAATGTATAAATACCTCTTTGCACGTAATTGTTTCATGTAAATAGAGAAAACTCTGATACCTGAGAAGGAAAAGTAGAAGGAAGAGGCAAAGTTAGCACAGTTTCAAAACCTGACCCCATGAGAATTATTCTAGGAAAAGAATAAAGAAAAAGAAACAAGTCGAGAGGAAGTCATCTGACAGTGACTCGGGCAAGAGATCAAAATTTTAAGGCACACATCAAAAGTTTCCAAGGTAACAAAGAAGAATAGAAAGAGTGAAGGACAGGCTGACAGAAGGACGAGGAGTCCACACATAATGGCTCCCAGAAAGCCTTGGGAGTGAGAACATGGCGGCTTTCCACACCACTGAATTCCCTTCCATGAGGAATGGCTTCACCTCCTGCGACTGATAAATCTGGAGAAGCATCTGCCTGAAAGATTCTGAGTAAGTTGTGGTTTCCTTACAGGTTTCCAAATCTCTTCTGGTCCCTTTGCAAGTGACCCAAACTTACCCAGTTATACTTTTTGATTATGATCATAAAACATTTTGCTAAGAAAAAACTTATAATACACTAGGTATTAGTAGTTTGTATGTAATTTTCCTGCATATTAAAATATTAATAGGATTTATAAAGTTAATTTAAATTTAACAATATGGTCATAGAGAGGTTAGTACTTGAGACAATGCCATCATCAATCATTCATGGCTGTTAATTCTTTGATACTCAAGTCAACTTCTTTGGAGGTGCTCATTATGCCATATATGTGTCTGTATAGATATATGTACATGAATACATACACACATATGTATATTTCTCTGCTTCAAAAGATTATTGGTTTAGAAAAATCACTCATAAGTGTAATACAAAATATTGGCTAAATGAACAAATAAAATAAATATTTTATTTCTCTTAACTATAAAAACAAAGTGACAATTTAACAGAGGAAAAATAGGAAAGAATACAGGTAAATTTCGTGAAGAGGTTGACTGACAATTGTATAGGGATGACAGAAATTCAACTTGGTTATGTTAAAATATAGTATATACAAAAAGTCAAAATATAATTTTATATCCTTGTTCATATTCTGACTATAAAGATACAAAGGAAAGGATTAGACTATTACTAATGGAAATAAATCCTGATATATGATCAATCAATAGAAATAGGAACTGAGTTGGGGAAGAGGGAAGGAATGATGGGATATTAATGGCAGAGCCTTGAAATACTTGGGAAGGATTTGTATGGTAGCTCTGCAGCTATGAAATAACAACGTCTATACTATTAAAAACTAAGATCCCACAACTACAACTTCTATACTATTATAAACTAAAATCCCACAATAAAATAAAGGAATTAAAACTAGGATGTCGATTCCTATTAACATTTGCTAATTATCTGTCTGAATAAAACAAAAAACTCAAGGGGATGTGTGATCAAAACTTGTGTCTTTATCATTAATTAGTTCTTGACAACTTAATTGCTGAGTTACACTTTTTTATCCCAAGGGTACCGGGATCGAACCTAGGTCTCAAACAAACAAAACATGCCCTTTAGTAAGTCACATTCCCTGATGCCCCATCTAGGTCCTAAAAGGTGTTTCATTTTGTTGGGTTTTTTTTCTCTTTTTTTTTTTTTTTTGGAGGGGAGGGGGCACACCCGACAATGCTCAGAGGTTTCTCCTGGCTCTGCACTCAGGAACTACTCCTGGTGGTGCTCAGGGGACCACCTGATGGGAGGCCTGGAATCGAACCGGGCCAGCATGGGCCAGCCGCGATACAACGCATAAGCGCCCTACTCGCTGGACCACCGCTCCAGGCCACGTTTTGTTGTTTTTTAAAGAGCACACAAAATGTAGGTACTAGAAACAACAGGCAAAGCAGCGAGAGACCATGGGCTCAGAACCATGAAGTACATGGGCCCACTGTATGCATGTCCACTGTATGTATGTATGTCCAAGGTATGCATGTTCATTGTATGAACGTCCACTGTATGTTATGTCCACTGTAAGTATGTATGTTTATTGTATGTATTCCACTGTATGTGTGTCCACTGAATGTATATCCACTGTATGCATGTCCATTGTATGTATGTCCACTGTACGGGTTCGCCGTCCACGAGTGGAAGACGCTCCCTTTGGAGGACGCCGCTTTTCCGAGGCGACGCGGCGTCCTAAGCCTGCACTAGGCTGCTCCGCAAACAGAACGTGAGGCAGGAAAAGTCCGCGACGGAAATGCAAAAAAACCTCTAAACATGAACAACGTTGTAACTATATTTCACGGTGGTATAATAAAATATTTAATTAAAAAAAATAAAACAGGGGCCGGAGCGATAGCCCAGCGGGTCGGGCGTTTGCCTTGCACGCGGCCGGCCCATGCCGGCCCGGGTTCGATCCCCGGCATCCCATATGGTCCCCCGAGCACCGCCAGGAGTGGTTCCTGAGTGCAGAGCCAGGAGTAACCCCTGAGCATTGCAGGGTGTGACCCAAAAAGCAAAAATAAATAAATAAATAAATAAATAAATAAATAAATAAATAAATAAATAAATAAATAAATAAATAAAACAACCTGATTAAAAATAGGCAAAAGAAATAAACAGATTTTTAAATAAAAATATATATTATAGATAAAAAAAAAAGATTGGGTTCCGGGTCCTCGGCACCTCAGAAACCTTTCTCGAGTTCCCCCAAGAACCGAGGGTGACCTGACGCACAGCCTCCCGAAGTGCTCCTGCTGCCCCTCACCACGAGAACTCCCCAAGCCCAGCCTCAGCGTCCAGCTGGCGCCTGCTCCCCGACCCGGCTCCCGGCTAGGACGCGCCGCTCGCGGCGTCCCCGCGGCCGCACTCACCAGGGGTCGGGAGCCATCCTGCAGCGCTCGCGCGGGCACTTCCGGCTCGCCGCAGCTGACTACGGCGGCCCGCGCGGCTCACACGCCGCGACTCGGCTGCGCGCGACCCAAAACCTGACGTTCTCCAAAGGAATGTTCCGCCCGGCCACTGCAGGCTGCTGCACTACGCTCCCGCTAACTGTGGCTGAACTGCTGAAATGCAAGCACTTCCCAGAAAGCGGAAGCACACGTACCAGTTACTGAAAATGTTACCTTAAAACAAAGGTAATGAAGAAAAAAAATGTATTATGGTGAGAGCTTCACGCAGCTACAAATTTACTAAAATTCCCCAGAAAGCGGAAGGACACGTACCAGTTACTTAAAATGTTACCTTAAAACAAAGGTAATGAAGAAAAAAATGTATTATGGTGAGAGCTTCACGCAGCTACAAATTTACTAAAATTCACTTGTTTACTACTTTGAAACTTTAAAAATTGTTTACTCCTGCTTCAAACATTAATTCAAAATGTCAATCATATTTTGTAGCAGCCGTCTCATTAAAGGCAACCCCTCTTTATGGTTTTTAAATAACATGTGCTACTTGATTAGTTAAATCACGGAGGGAGGTAGGAGGAGGAAGAGAGGAAACGTAAGCTTTGTATTTGGTGCCTCCCAATTTGTTAGAGAAATTAGAAGGAAATAAATGCTCCGCCCAAATTCAAGGCAAATTACTCCACCAGTCAGGTTTCAGCACGGGAATGTGTCTGGGGCGCATGCGCATTTCGTTGCCATAACAACCAAAAAAGACGCTGCGACCCTGAAAGCTGCACCCCAACAAAGTTGGCTGGTTGATGATGGAGAAACAAATTTCGAACAAAACCGACGTGGGCGACCTAGAGCTTGAAGCGGTGATCGGCTTTAACGGTGAGTCCAGCGTATCGGAGCTGCTGGGTGGGTTAGGAACCAGGGAAATAACTCCACACGGGGATAGTGCAACACCAGGACACCGCTAGCCCCCTGCCTGGCCAAGACAGGAACCTCTGCCTAAAATACCCAGTCGAGTGCAATGTTCAGGGAATCCGATAAATTCTGACAGCGCCTAAGAGGAATAAAATGCCATCTCAGCTCAGCAAGTTCTCTCGACTCTGCCGCCTATATCTGACCCTTGACTAAGTTCTAAAATTCCAACTAATGAGAGGATGTGCTGGTGCTGTAAAGGAAGGTCGTGATTAAGCAACTGCTTTTTAGAAATGAACTTATCCAACCCTAAATCGGGCTTCAAATGGTGAGAACTTGAGAGGACAGCAGGAGAAACGAGTAGAGAAATGCTTCTATTAGACATACTGCTTCTGCTTTAATATTATGTATGGTTGCCTGTCGCTTTTAACGTTGCAGGAAAATACTATCTGAGCTTTAGGCTTTTATTTTTAAATGATTACATACACAATTTTAGAAAAAGGAAATGAAGGTTGGCTGGAGGGAAGCACACACTGCAGTGCCGCGGCTCCTTCTGGAGGTGGTGAAGGAGACCTTAGGAATCTAACCCGGGAATCCCCATTCCGGGCTTCAGATGATCCAATGCGTTATTGCTCTTTATTAGGTGCTCTGTTCACCTAATAAATTGCACTTTATTAGGTGCCCAGCACCAATGACGTTTCCACGCTGATTTTTATCCAGGCAATATGATTTACAATACTATTAGTAATAGATTCATTTTCTGTTTTTTTTAAGTGACTCACAGTGAGCTACACAGTTACAAGGTTGTTCTTGATTGGGTTTGAATCATACAATGTTTCATCTCCCTCAGTGTACGTTTCTCATCCCCCAAGGTCCCCATTTCCCTCCAACCTAGTTTCAGTTTCAAGCAAATGGTGTTCCAACACCTCACCTCACTTCTCTTTTTCTGTCAGGGAGACATTTATCCCAACTGACTTCTTGTTAGTAATTGGTCTGTTCGAGTATTCTACTTCCTTCTGATTAAATCTTTGTAGGTTACAAGAATCCAGAAAATTCATCCATATCTTATAGTTTCCCCAATTTAGTGGCATAATTGATTTTCATAGAAATCTCTTTAACGAAAGTTTATTCTTTGGTAAAGCCAGTTCATGATTCCCTTGACCCTTTGCATTGTTCTTTTGGTTTCTGTTTGATTGTTTTGGTTTCTCTTTGCCTGACTTACATGGGCTCCTCGTTGATGTTTTTCTAGTAACTTGAAATGTATAGTTAGACTGTTTATCTGAGTCATTTCTGGTTCCCTGATGAATGTTTGTATTGCTATCAATTTCCATCCTTAGTGCAACTTTTGCTGTGTTTTGTACGTTCTGGTACCATGTGTCCTCAGTCTTGTTTCCCAGAATCTTTTCATTTCTTCTGTGATTTCCTCTTTAACGTACTGATTGATTAGTTTCCAAATATTTGAGTCTTTCCCCATTTTTCGGTGAGTAATTTCCTTTCAGCTATTTTTCGGTGATTAGTTTCTACTTTCAAAGCTTTGTGATTGAGAAGATAGTTGATATGACTTCTGTCTTCTTGAATTTTATGAATACATAATAGAAAATGCTCTATGTGCATCAGAGAAGAATGTGAACTCAACTTTTTGGGGGTTGAGAGCTCTATATTTGTTAAACAATTTTCTTCCATTTCCTCCTTTAAAGCTAATGTTCCCTTATACTGCATGGGTTTTTTGGGGGAGGATGGGGAAGGTTTGTTTGCCTAGTTGATCTAGCCAATTGCAAGAGAAGGGTGTTAAAATCTCTTCCTACTAGACTCTGGGCCTTCTCATGCTGGAGGCGTCAGCTCCCCCAGACACCCCCATGCTTCCTGAATCCCCAGAAGCCACACCCACATCGCACAACCACTGCAATGCAAGCTCTCTATTGACCTAGCTTCACAGACTCATGATTGAATCTCAGAAGAGATCAACTAGCTACAAACATTTCTAAGATACACCAGTCCCTGCCGGAGAAATCTGGGGCCCTTGGGTGAGGGATGGGCCAAGTTCCCACCCTGCCAAAGCCCTGATATCTGCAATCACTACCTAATACCTGCCACCATACCTATGGAACTCCATAGCCTGATGACTGAGATATGAAGATGCCAAAAGGGCAGAAATATCAGCTACTCTGGGTTTTTTAGCTGAGAACTCCAGACCTCCTCAGAGTAGGGGCTGGCAGCCTCCTGCAATCACCACCCATGCCTAGGAAGCCCTGGCAGCCCATGCCCCACAACCACTACCATGTAAGCTCACGACCCAGTTTATTATTCCAGATTTTTTAGAATTCAGCCATGTTCTTGTCCACACAATATCTCCAAACTCTACAGTACACATATCCCAGTAGGAACACTCCAGATTGGATGGGAGTCAAACATAGAAGCTAAGCTCAGGTAACCAAAACATTAATATGAGGGCTCAACTAAACAACAACAGCTTAGTAACCCTCAGACAAAAACTTGAGGTAAAGCAATTTTCACAAATTTTCTTTTAGTGTAGTATTGGGTGACACACCCTACTGAACCTTAGCCTCCAGCTACACTTAGCTTATGTGGAGAGCTGGTCCCTGCCTTTGGGGAATCTCCAGAGCAGGCACAATGGGACTTTGGGCAGAATTGGACTGATTTTATAATTTTATATGGCATAAATATTTTTATCATGAATCTCACTTGCCCCAGATCAATATTCTGTTCCCACGGGTCCCTGCATGAGACATACATGTAGATATCCCAAGAGTACTGGGCCAGTTGGATCAACCATAATGTAATCAATTATCCTAGTTCAGAGACATGCCAGTGTGCCTCCGGGCAAACTAAATGTCTCTGACTCTAAAGGTAATGCCAAAGTGAATTATTCTGATGGATTTGGGACCCTAGTGGGATCCAGAGTCTAAGATCTGCTAGGTATATATTCATAGTAAAAAGTATTAATGCCATTTCCTACAAAGTACATTCTGAACTGCATTCTGGTTCAGAGATGCAGCCCCTCCTATCTCTGCTAGTGAGATTTTGCCTCTGGAAATCAGCTCTGGCTTTTGTGAAGCTTGAACCAAAGGCTCACCTAAAGATCTACATTTTTTAAAATATTTTATTATACAACCGTGAGATATACAATTACAAAGATGTTCATGTTCGGGTTTCGGTCATACAGTGTTCCAGCACCCATCCCCGCATCAGTGCCCATTTCCCACCACCAATAACCCCAATTCCTCCCCTACCCTAGCCTGCCTCTATGGCAGGTTCTTTATCTTCTCTCTCTCACTCTATCTCTCTCTCTCTTTCATCTTTATACATTGAATACTGCAATATTTACGTTTAGAGGTTATCCAGTGTATCTTTTTACCTATATTCAATGCTCAGTTCTAGGCTGATTTTATCATTTTCGACGATTATTAGCACACTGTTCCCTTTTCTGTCTTACCTAATGTCTGACTCCCACACACTTGTGGTAGATTCCACCTTTAACAAGACCTCCTGATTCATGTTTTGCCTGACCATGGACATTGGTATCATAACATATAGATAGATAGATAGATAGATAGATAGATAGATAGATAGATAGATAGATAGATAGATAGATAGATAGATAGATAGATAGATAGATAGATAGATAGATAGATAGATAGATAGATAGATAGATAGATAGATATTATGATATATATTATGTATCATAATATATATATATCACTTGACACTTGACCACTTGACATCCCATTGTTCATCGATTTCCTCGAGCAGGCGCCAGTAACATTTCCATTTGACCCTATCACGTGCCAGTGTAGCCCAATGGCATCTGGTTGCTTCAGGAATACGAAGAGCCTTAAATCATTCGTTCAGGGTCTTGTCGAAGAAGTCTGACCATCTTGTAGGTGGGCAGCCACGTGATCTTTTGACATCCCATGGATCCAGTCTGTAACGGCTCTAGTCCAGTGGTCATCTCCAAATTGCATTACATGTCTAGCCCATCTGATTTTCGATGCCTTGGCAAACGAGACAGCATCCCTGACTCTAGAACAACGATGGAGGTGGGAGCTCCAGATTCCTTCTTTCACTTGAGTAAGGCGTGATATTCCAAGCATAGCTCTTTCAATTCCTCTTTGGGAGACCCAAATAGCATTCTCATCCTGCTTTCATAGGGCCCAGGTCTCTGAGGCGTATGTTAAAGCAGGGAGAACAGTGGAGTTGAAGAGATGTGCCCGGAGCCCGAGGTTCTTTGTCTTTTTAGCTATTTCTTCGATGCTTTTGAAGACATTCCATGCCGCTCTCTTCCTCCTGCGCAGCTCAGGTTTTAGGTTCAACCAGTGCCTGATATATCCCTTATCAGATGGGTATTGGGTGAATATTCTTTTCCATTCTGACTGCCTTTGTATCTTGTTCAGTCTTTCTTTTGAGGTGCAGAAGCTTGTTAGTTTCATGTAGTCCCATATATTTATCTTTGCTTCTAGTTCCTTTGTTAGTCTTGTTTCATCTTTGAAGATGCCTTTAGCTTCAAAGTCATGGCGGGTTTTTCCTATATTTTCTTCAATGTACTTTATGGTTTCTGGTTTGATATTGAGATCTTTAATCCATTTTGATCTGATTTTTGTGCATGGTGTTAGATAGAGGTCCAAATTCATTTTTTTTTTGCATGTAGCTGTCCAGTTTTCCCACCACCACATGTTGAAGAGGCTTTCCTTACTCCATTTGGTACTTTTCACTCCTTTATCAAAGATTACATGGTCATGTATTTTAGGATGACTGTCAGGATATTCCACTCTATTCCATAGGTCCACAGATCTGTTTTTATTCCAATATCATGCTTTTTTAACTACTAACGCTTTGTAGTACAGTTTGAAGTTGTAAAGGGTGATGCCTCCCATCCTCTTTTTCCCAAGGATTGCTTTAGCTATTCTTGGTTGGGGGTGGGGGTTTGTTCCATACAATTTTCAGGAGTGTTTGACCAATTTCTTTGAAGAATGTCATGGGTATCCTTATAGGGATGGCATTGAATCTGTATAAAGTTCTAGGAGTAGTACCATTTTGATGGTGTTAATTCTCCCAATCCATGAGCAGGGAGTGTGTTTCCATTTCTTCATGTCCTCTTTTATTTCTTGAAGCAGTGTTTTGTAGTTTTCTTTGTACAGGTCTTTCACACTCTTTGTTAAGCTAATTCCTAGGTATTTGATTTTTCTGTGGCACAATTATGAATGGGATCGTTTTCTTAATATAAAGATCTACATTTCAAAAGGGTCATTTACTTGGCTACATCTCTATATAGCCCAACCCATGATGGGTTGGGCTGGAAGATTTTTGCGGGTTTCAGTCTATAAAAGAAGCTAGGATAAGAAGGGGCCTTTTTTTTTGCCATTTTGACTTTCCTTTGCATTTTCCTCTCTCCGTCCTCTCCGTTCTTTGTTGGGCTTCAACATGTGGTGGCAGCCATCTTGGCCTACATGTGGCTGGGGCCTAGCTGGGAACCCAGAGTCTGGTGCTTTTCCTGTTCTTGGATTGTATATCAGAACCTGTGATAGTAAAGCCTTTTAAAACTGCGCCAGATTCCTGAGTTTTCATCCATTCCCCACCAGCTTTGGAGGTAGAAGGGAAGTCGCTTCCTGTTTTGTTGGGGACCCCAGCAGCTCCCCGACACTGTAGTATTTGTCAGGGAGCCGCTGGGTCCCCAGCAATATCAGAAAAAGAGTTTCCTTCTACCTCCAAGGCCTGCAAGGAATGGATAAAAACTCAAGCAACCAGAGCAGTTCCAAAAGACTTATTAAAACAAGCTCCACCACTACAATCCAAGATAATGAAATTCCCCAGACCTCTAGCTCTTTGTCAGAACTCCAACCATGTACTGGGGCCCATGTCTCCCACCAAAATAGATTGATATACCTCAAGTTAGTCCCCTTATATATTCAAAAGTAATCCTATCTTCAGGGAGGGTATTGTCAACAGAAATCAATGAATCAGCTTCTAGGTGTAGATGTAGAGTGATTCCACACTAGAGTGGTGCCACACTTGTCTGAACAAGTGATTATGCCAAGGGATTAGATTATCTCTTGTGTCAAAATATTGGAGAAAGAGAAAGAGAGAAAGGGCTGTTATAAAGAAATGTATCTTAATGGATGTATATTCATGGGGAGAAACATCATAATTTCATGGGTTTCATGCAATCTAGATGGTATCCACAGGGTCCTTCTTATTTATCATCTGCACCATGGTGATTCTCAGTGTCTTGTCCTCTACTGAAAGGGTCATGCTCACCTGCTTGATGGTAAACTAGCATGATCCTTCGGTGGTCTCAACATAGCCAGGATGGTGGTCTCCTGGTAAATTCTAACTGTCCCATGCTGGGACCAGTGGATATTAAGAAGAATTGTGCCTAATCTAGATAACATTGAAATCATTAGTAGAGATTATAATAATATTTCAGAAGTTATTAATTCTCAGTCAAAATTAGTCCTGTAACTGCCAAACTCTCCATTAGTGTTTACACAGAAGAGATATCTCATTAGCATGAACCCTGGCTTAAGGACATGTAAATAGCTTATACTGTAAATGGATTAAATAGCAAAGATCCCAAGCTAGCTAGACCTCCTTATCCAATAGTACTTTTGATGTTTACATTACCCATTTAGTGGTAACAAGCAACATAAAATGAATTATTTTGGGTCTGCCATAAAGGCCAGTTTGAGAGGTGTTTGGGAAAATGGGTACAGTGGTGGCAAGAAGGTGACAGTGGTGGTGGGACTAGGGTTATAATATTGAATGCCTATAATATAAACTGCTCTGTAAGCCACAGTGTCTAAATAAAGTGTATGTAGGGGGAATCTCCTCTTATTCTTGTGGTGATTGATGTTGATGACTTTCCTCAAGACTGTTAGCAGTCATTTTATACATTTTGATGATCCTACGCTAGATGTGTAAGTGTTCAAGAGTCTTCTCAATGTATATATCCCTTGACCTTTAAAGACGTTAAACAATGACCATCCCAGACCCAGTCATGCTGCACTAAGCAAGATTATTCAGTGTACTTCATTGTTTTATAACCATTATGTGAGTTTGTGATTTTTATCTTGCCATTTAAAGGTTAATGTTTTAAATACCACTTAAAGCACTAACCACTTTATGCTTCTCGCAGTGATGGTTTCATGGCTATAAACTTTATCTTTTTTTTTTTTGCTTTTGGGTCACACCCAGCGATGCTCAGGTTTTACTCCTGGCTCTGCACTCAGGAATTAGTCCTGGCAGTGGTCAGGGAACCATATGGGGTGCCGGAGATCCAACCAGGGTTGACTGCATGAAAGGCAAACACCCTACCCACTGTACTATTGCTCCAACCCCAGCAGTGAACTTCTTAAGTGATTGCTCATCCATAAATCTTTGTGCCATTTCTTCAAATTTGAATGACAACATGGCTGTATGGAGTATTCTTGTTGGAATGTTTATTTTATTAACCTTATTTGCTCTAGCCCACACATTCTGGACCCTAAAGTTTCACTTGATAGGTCTATTGTGAGCCATATGGGGCATCTGTTGATAGATCTGTTGAGAATTATAATTTCCTCCTTTGATCTTGCTACTCTGAAGATTCTGTCTTTGGTCTTTGTCATTTTAACTACATTGTGTCTTGGAGTTCTTCTATCTAATTGGGTATATTTAATTGGACCTGTTTGAGCTTTGTTGCAGGACTCCTCTAAGAACCTCTGCATCTGCCCTGGATTGCCTCCTGCAGATCACTTTGTAGATAGGGGGGGTAGTCTAAATGTGGCAGTTTATCTGACCATGTATTCTATACTGGCTGGTATAAATATTCTCTCATGCTACCACAATCATCGTGGGACTAGCTAGATCTTACCAGCATATTTGCCTGGCCACGTTGGATCTCTAAGTAATTAGACCAGAAAGAATGCTGTTTGCCTCCAAGCAAGCAAGCATGGCTCCCTGATAACTCAAAGGCAAGTAAAATACAAAACTACTGTGAAGTAGACGAGACTCTTGTGAAGGCTTGGAGAAATATTTAACTGGCATTAGTATTAGTCTTTGGTACAGAGACATGACTTCTCAGAAACCCCTTCTCTACCCTATTAGCATATAATAGGGCCTAGGTGAGAGACTATCTGAGTTCATCATGTCCACCAACCATTCATGGGAACTCACAGTTCCAGAAGGCTGAAGCAAAACATTGGACATGGGAATCTCCTGGCAGACAGCTCCACAATGAAATTGACCACATCATCTTCAATCAACGGTTTTGTCTGACCGATGTTGCTGTCGTTCCCAAATTCCAAACAGGATCGGACCACTGTCTCCTTTGTGCAAAATTCTACTTCCCGCAATGGGGAGAAAAGGCTGCAAAGTTTAAGAAGAGAACTCCCAAAAACGACCACCAACTGGGAACTCTTTGGCACCACTGCAGCAACATGGGAAGATACCATCATTGACAACATCGATGAAAATACAACCGACTGGTTCAGCACCTCCATGATTGCGCAAAGAATGCCGAGAGAGAGAAAGAGAAAGACACAAAAGGACGCTTGTCTTCAGAAACTCTTGAGCTCATTCATCAACGTGGCAAGGCGCAAGCCTCAGGAGACCAAATGCTAACATCCAAGCTTGCTAAATGGTGCAGAGAAGCGATAAAAGAAGACCTGAAAGACAGAAGAGCAGAAGTACTGGAAGATGCAGCAGAAGCCGGGAAAAGCATTCGCACCACCTACCTGTCCTTCGCCAACTATAAGACCAAGATGACTGCCCTCCGATGCCCTGATGGATCTATCTCATCTTCCAGAAAGGCAATGGAGAAGATTATCCAGGACTTCTACTCAAATCTCTTTGATAGCCATATCCACCTGCCCACATACCAAATTCCACAGGATGGATATGTCATTCCCAACGTTCTCCTTCTGAAATCCGACATGCCATCTTGTCGGTAAAGAAGGGAAGAACACCAGGCCCAGACAAAGTCAGACCCAAACACCTGAAGAATCTGCTGTCGGTACTTTGACCAGTAATCTATTCTGCTCCTTGGGATATCTCCTTCCTTGAGCATTCATCTATCCCTTCTTCCAATTTTTTCAGAAGTAACAGTAATTTGTATGTTAATTGGTTTGTATAGTTCTAAGAGTAAATATACAGCTAACCATATCCCAATGTTTTCCATAGTGATTAATTGTCTGATGTCTAATTTCCCATAGTAATTAATTGTTTAATGCCGTTGGATTGGGATCTAAAAGCTCTATCCAGCAGGGTTCAGTCAAAGAGAATGAGACAGATATATAGGGAGACAAATTTACAAGTTTCAAGATCATTTATTCAGTATAATCTACTCCCTCACCCTGGCTTTCAACATGTGAGCTAATAGCAGTTAGTAAGTACAATAACATACAATAGGTATATGAAAAGTAGAGGCTGGTTTTTTTCAGAGTTAATCAGCCTAAAGGACCCTAAACAGTTTATACTGTTCTTTTCTTGGTGCTTTCTTGCTTGCTCTGTTATCTATTCTAGTCTTCCCTGGAGGCAAACTTGAAAACCCTTTGTATTCTATGACCAAAGGGAATGTCTCAACCTTGGGGTTTTTGTTGGAAGGACAATTTTCCACAATTAACAGCTTTTTTTTCTTTTAGAGTGGCCCAAATGAAATGAATTATTTTACCTTTTTGGTTATGATTTATTTTACTTCATGTGAACCACAACCTTGCAAGTAACATACTATATGCTGAGAATACAGAGATAACTCCACATATAGCCATGAAGTTGCATTTTTCCTACTTGATTGATCATTTGACATCCGTTATTCATCAATTTGCTCAAGCAGGCGCCAGTAACATTTTCATTTGACCCTATCACATGCCAGTGTAGCCCAATGGTGTCTGCTTGCTTCAGGAATACAAAGAACCTCAAACTGTTCGTTCAGGGTCTTGAGGAAGAAGTCTGACCATCTTGTAGGTGGGCTGCCACGTGATCTTTTGACATCCAGTGGGATCCAGTCAGTAACGGCTCTAGTCCAGTGGTCATCTCCAAATCGCATTACATGTCCAGCGCATCTGAATTTCGATGCCTTGGCAAACGAGACAGCATCCCTGTCTACTACTACTACTACTACTACTACTACTACTACTACTACTACTACTACTACTACTACTACTACTACTTTCTACCTTTCTACTTCCTGTTTTCATCCCTTTCTACTACTGCTTGACATAAATGACCAAGAGTAAAGGTGATGGTAGATAAAGACCTTTATTAACAAGTCAATGTTTTAGAAGATGTCTTACTAACATCCTTAAAACCCATGATTGCACTGTTGCAGGAAACAGATTATATAGGAAAATAACAGGGAATTATATTTCTAGATGAGGCATGTTGTAATCTAATGGGCTCCAGTCTGCTCAATAAAATTTTGTTTTGGCCAAATCATTTGATATATATGTCCATGTATAAATATTACTCATTAAGTGTTTGGTCTAGTTGCTGTGCTCCTTGGAGGAAAAACAAGTAGGAAAAACAAGTTAAGGTGACATAGAGCATACATTCTCAATTGAAAAATAACCAGAGAAGTTTACTGGCTTTAATATTCAACTCTTACCTATTTTTAGGTCAGTTCAAATAAATATACTTAAAAATAATTTGGAATTTGAAAAAATACGTCACTCCTATCTCTGTTATCCCATAGATCATCAATTTGCTCAAGCGGGCACCAGTTACATCTCCAAACGTCCTGTCACATGTGAGATAGCCCAAAGGCATCTTCCCGCTTCAGGAACATAAGAGCCTCAAACCATTCCATCAAGTCATGGGAATGAGGTCTATAATTGTTACTGGTATTTGGCATGTCAAATAGGACACAGGTAGCTTGCCAGGCTCTGCTGTGCGGGTGGGGTTTCTCAGGTAGTCACCTCAAAACTTGAGCATTTATTGATGAACCGCGCAGCCACTTTGCAACCCCACGAACCAGGCTGTGATCAGCTCTTCTGCTGGGTGGAGCTCTGAGGAAAGGGGAGTCCAGATGTGGAAAATGGCGGCCCTCATGGTGTGGGGGTTCCTCTGGCTTCTTGTGAGGCTCTGCTAGGGTGGCGGCCAGGGCTAGAACCCACCACCCCTCCCGGATGCCTCGTGATCAGCTGGGCACAGGGAGAGCAAGCAGCAGCTCTGTCCCATGTGTGTGAGTGTCTGGATCGGCATACCTGGGCTGGTATACCAGCCCAGGTATCTGAGAATAAAATCATATAATTCAGTAACCTTGCGTGGTACTGGACATATCACATTATGTGAAGTATGTTAGAACAAAGATAGACACTGGATCATCTCATCAGTCTAAATTTGTAGAATAGGGGTTGGAGCGATAGCCCAGCAGGTAGGGCGTTTGCCTTGCCGGGTTCAATCCCCGGCATCCCATATGGTCCCCCGAGCACCACCAGGAGTAATTCCTGAATGCAGAGCCAGGAGTAACCCCTGAGTATCACCAGGTGCGACCCAAAAAAGCAATAAATAAATAAATAAATAAATAAATAAATAAATAAATAAATAAGTTTGTAGAATAACAGGACAATGACTGTAACAGATTGTCGGGAACGCTGCCAGAGTCCCCGACAGTACCGGAAGCGAAGTTTCCTTCTACCTCCGAAGCCGGGCGGGAATGGATGAAAACTCAGGAATCCGACGCAGGTTTTAAAATGCTTTACTTATCACAGGTTCAGGCATACAAATCAGCAATAGGAAAAACCCTGTGCTTAGGATTCCCCGGCTAGAACTCCAGCCACACGTAGGTCAAGATGGCAACCACCACGTGTTAAGGCCCTGTAAAAAGGAGACAAAGACAAGACTCCCAAGAAGAGTGCAAGCCCCAAAAAGAGAGCCCAAAAAGAGAGCCCAAAGAGAGCCCAAAGAGAGAGAGAGAGAGAGAGAGAGAGAGAGAGAGAGAGAGAGAGAGAGGAAACAGGCTGGTTTTATACCCCTGCAACTCTGACCTCCCACTATTATGGGAAGCAGGTAGGGTCAAATGCCCTTAGGTAATTTCTCCCAGCATCTCACCTAGGCCCTATTATGCTAATGTTTTGAGCCAAGATCTGCCTGGAAATGCCTTTATAGGGTAGAGAAGGGGGGGTTTCTGAGATGTCATGTCTCTGTACCAAAGACTAATATTAATACCAGTTAAATATTTCTCCAAGCCTTCACAAGAGTCTCGTCTACTTCACAGTAGTTTTGTATTTTACTTGCCTTTGAGTTATCAGGGAGCCATGCTTGCTTGCTTGGAGGCAAACAGCATTCTTTCTGGTCTAATTACTTAGAGATCCAACGTGGCCAGGCAAATATACTGGTAAGATCTAGCTAGTCCCACGATGATTGTGGTAGCATGAGAGAATATTTATACCAGCCAGTATAGAATACATGGTCAGATAAACTGCCACATTTAGACTACCCCCTATCTATGAAGTGACCTACAGGAGGCAATCCAGGGCAGATACAGAGGTTCTTAGAGGAGTCCTGCAACAATGGATCACATGGGAAGATAACTACACCTAGACCAATAGCTGTAGAAATGAGAAAGACAGAGAAAGAGATAGTATTGTTGTTTTCCCCAAAAGTAACATGAAATTCTTGGTGAGCTATCCTTTCAAATATACATTTACATACAAATGTTTTAACAAAGACAAGTACATAGCATGCTGTGCTAGTCTGACCAAATCAACAGTATGTATGTGTTAAGTAATAAAACTTCACTGAAGCTAATTTAACTTAATTTAAATAATCTAAGATCTCACCAGTTTGGGGGCTGGAGAAATAGTACAAGAGGTAAGCCCTTGCACATAGCCATCTCTTGCTCAATCCTTAGATCCTGAGGTCAACCAGGAATAAGCTCGGACCACAGAATCAGGACTACGCTTTGAGCCAGCTGAGTATGGCCCAAAAAACAACACAAATAAATGCATCTTTTTGACATTATTAATTAATTCATTAATTGGCCAGAATAACAACAAGGAAATGGAAAGATTCCACAATAATTAAATGGGTGCTTTTTAAAAATAACTGATGCCAGTGGAGTTCTCCAAGATGACTTATGTAAAGTGGAGAGTGAGTAGGTAGCTGGTAACCTCAGAAAGGAAATTTGTCACTTTCTCTCTACCTACTGCTGCCACCAAGGGAGAGCCTGGAGAAATCTAAGACTCAGAGTTTGAATGAGCCTTGATTCTTACAGAAAAGGAAAGTCAGTCCTAGACTTTACCCAGGACTTTTGAATCCATTGTCTTTCCCCTGTCACTAGTAGCAATATAAACTATGGTGCCTCAAGTTTTTAAAAATGTGTTTCTTAACTGCCTCACAAAGTCAGATATTTCGTTTTGTTTTGGGGTTATACCCTGCAGTGCTCAGGACTTACTCCTGGCTCTGTGCTCAGGGTTCACTCCTGGCAGACTAGAGAACCATATAGGGTGCTGGAGATCAAACCTGAGCCAGTCACATGATAGGCAAGTGTTCTTCCCAATATACTGTCTCTCTGGCTTCAAAGCAATTTAAAAACAAAAGAATTGGGGCCAAAGCAATAGCACAATGGGTAGGGTCCCTGCCTTGGGTCAACCTGCAGCTGACCCAGGTTTGATCCCCTGCATCTCATATGGTCCCCCGAGCACCACCAGGAGTAATTCCTGAGTGCACAGCCAGGAGTAACCCCAATTTTTGAGTGCACAGCCAGGAGTAACCCCTGAGCATTGCCGGACGTGTCCAACAAAGACAAAAATAAATAAACAAATAATGAAAGAATTAAGTGGTACAGAGTAGTAAGGCTTTAGGGGCTTACTTTGCATCTTGATGACCTTGGTTTAAATCCCCAGTATTACATATATCCCAAGCACCACTGGAGTCCTTCCTAAACCAGAACCAGAACCAGGAGTAGTTCTTGGTACCACCAGTGTGGCAACCCCTCAAAAATTAGCATCATACTCATTTTTATTGCCATATTTTTTATTTTTCCCCAAATTTTATTACACCACTTTTAGACATGCAATTGCAAGATGCTCATGTAGAGTTTTGGTTCTACAGTGTTCCAACACCCATCCCTCCACCCGAACCCATCTCCCATCACCAATGTCCCCACCTCCCCCCCCCCCCTACCACACCTCAACTACTTGGCAGGTTCTGTATGTCTTTTCTCTCCTCTCTATCTCTCCCCCCCGCCTAACTTTCCTACACATCTAGAATGCAGTACATTAAAGGACATAACTGTTTCCACTAGTTTGATGGACCGTGTGGCGCGACTTAGGGGCCTCATGGTCAGCATCTGGACAGCGAAGGTGGTGGCTAGTGTGGTGGGCGAGTCTCATCCGGCTGCTTCCAGAACCCCCCAGAGGTGATGGGCCGACTCCCAAAACCCATCTGTCCTCCTGGGAGCCCCATGGCGAGCTGAGCCTGGGGAGAGCCAAGTTCCAGCTTCCCTAGCCATGTTTGAGACTGCATGCTATGGCTGGTTGCCCTGGGGCAGCTCCTGGGCGGGGCCACCAGGCTTGACAAAATGGAGGGGGAAGGGCCGACCCCCTGGCTCCATCTGACGAGTTCCCAGTGATTCCCGCTTCTGGGAGCTGCCTACCTGGGCTCGAACTTGTTTTGCTCTGTTAATTTG
The DNA here is from genome assembly GCA_021461705.1 of Cryptotis parvus. Classification (NCBI taxonomy): domain Eukaryota; kingdom Metazoa; phylum Chordata; class Mammalia; order Eulipotyphla; family Soricidae; genus Cryptotis; species Cryptotis parvus. The sequence goes on along the minus strand of JAJIBD010025934.1, from coordinate 89,873 downwards.
GTCTTGAGGTAGCATCCCAGCATCTGGACAGCGAAGGTGGCGGCTAGTGTGGTGGGCAAGTCTCATCCAGCTGCTTCTGGGACCCCCAGAGATGATGGGCCCACTCCCAAAACCCATCTGTCCTCCTGGGAGCCCTATGGTCAGCTGAGCCTGAGGGAGAGCCGAGTTCCAGCTTCCCCAGCCATGTTTGAGACTCTGCCATTATTTTTTAAATGCTAGAGTCAGAAAGCTAGCTAACTGGGCTAAGAAATGCATGCAATGCAAATAATTTTGCATGGCATAAATATATATGTACATATTATGATACCAATATCCAAGGTCAAGTGAAACATATCAGGAGGTCTTGTCAAAGGTGGAAATTATCACAAACGTGTGGGAGTCAGAGTTTAGGTAAGACAGAAAATGGAACAGGGTGCTAATAATAGTCGAGGGTACTAATGCCAACCTAGAACTGAGCATTAAATAGAGGCAAAAGGATACACATGACAACCTTTTAATGTATGTTCTGTAATCCATAGTCTGGAAGGGAAGGAAAAGAGAAAGAGAGAGAAAGGGAAAGAAATAAAGAACCTGCCATGGAGCAGGGCTGGGGAAGGGTGGAGGGAACCGGGATGTTGGTGGTGGGAGATGGGCACTGGTGGAGGGACGGGTGCTGAAACACTGTATGACCAAAACCCAAACATGACCTTTTTAATTGTATATCTTTTTATTTGTATATCTCACGGTGGTATAATAAAATACTTAAAAAAAAAAAAAAGAAATGCATGCAAGAGGTTTAGATTCCATTTCTGATAGCACATAGTTTCAGAGTACTGCTTGGCATGGATGGCTTCCAACCCAAATAAAAATTAATATGATAAGTAAATTCTGCAAAAATATTTATAGCTTAATCTTTTTACTCTTGAATGTTTTTTCTTAAGATAAACTATGAGTACATAATAAACATTTTTGATGCAGGGCCTGGGGAGATAGTTCAAAGGACTAGAACACAATATTTGCATGTGGGATGTATAGGTTTAATCCCTGGAATGTCTTGATTGCAAAACCCAAAATATTTTTGATGTATTATTCAAAATTATATGTGTCAGTATACTTACCTTAAATCTTTTAGAGCTACCTATATGTTGGGCATATGTAATAGATCTATATGTTGGGTATTGCTATTGTTGGTTATACCTATAGATTGGGTATACATATAGCTAATATACCTATATGTTAGCTCTTGGGATTAGCCCCTCAATTCCACTTGAAGAGAAAATAGTTGCAGAGTCAAAGCATATCGAGTTCTGGTTTTCTGGTTTATGCATTCCTGAGTTCTTCCCCATATTCTGAATATTTGCCATTTTAAAAATATGTACTACCAAAGTTCTATGAAAGACATAAGCAAAATTTTATAAAACTTGGGTCAAAGATTCTTATCCAGAGAGGTCAAAAAGGGTTAATTAACGTAGTTGTTAAAGTTGGGTCCTAGTCAGTGTGTAAAGATTGAGGAGAAAAAACAGAGATAGCCCAAAGTGTTGAGCAAATGTTTTGCATGCAAGATTCCTGGATTTGATCTATCAAGCACTCTCAGTGCTTGCCTGCTAATCTCAGAGGAGAGTAGCCTTCGAGCTAAACTGGTGAAGTAGTGTTCATGCACTGCCAAGAGTGGCTTAGAAACATAAACAAACCACAAAGATTTAGGGGGAAATATTCCAGATAGCATGAGCAGGAAAATCAAAGAATAAAGGTGGGACGTGTGAGACCTGATTGAGGAGTAGCAAAAAGGTGGTGGAGCCCGGCTGAAGTCTTGGAGGCAGCTGTTTGGGTGTGACTGCAGCTACCAGGGCTTTGGCATTGTGGGACCTTGGCCTGTCCACCTCTCAAGGGTGCCTGGAGTTCTGAGCCTGAGACTGGTGTATCTGAAAATTTTTTGCAAGCTAGTTTCTTTATTTTGAGATTTAATCATGAGTCTCTAAAGCTGGGCCCATAAATGAGCCTTTATGGTGGCAGTGGTAGAATGTGGATCCTAGCTAGAAATATCCTTTATTATCCTGTTTCATTCATTATTTATTTGGGCCCTTTCTTGCTACCTAATGCACATTTGCATTGCTATGAACTTCACACCTTGTCGGGGGCCCTGGCCAGCAGCCCCCGCTCAAATGAGGGAGACCTAGATCTTGCCAGACTTCATCCCTGCTAAAAGGAGAGGGAAGGACTTGGGAAAAACTCTGCCTTGCCGCTGCTGAGAAAGGGAAGAAACACACCAATGCAGCAGGGAGTTCTGGATAGCAGCAGTTCTCAGTTCCTGAACACATTTAAACCTTTTATACAATTTTTAAGTGGAGGGGTACAAGCACAAATCATGTAGCATCCTGGGCCATGGAACAGATCACTGATTTAGCATTTGCAAGGTAACATTTGCAACGTAACAATTACTGTGATCAGAGGTCAGAAGACCAGGCAATCCTGCCTCACCCTAGATGTATGTAAATCATTTGCCTGCCAGTCCCCCATTGGATAAGCACAGATGTCTTTCACCTGGGTGTAAACACTTGAGCATGGGGATGTTCCACTGCCCTGAGAACAAGACCCACCTCTTGGTCCCGGCCCCCAGGGCCTTATGGCAGGAAAAAATTCCAGACCCCAATTCTAGCTGCTTAGAGCTCAACAAACACTCTTAACACTGTTCTTGCTGTGTCCCATATGATAGGATAGCTTATATATTCAGTCTCGTGTGTTTCTAGGAATCTTTTGATCTGTCTGATTTCCTCTTTAACCCGCTTGTTATTCAGTAGTGAGTTGAGTAGTTTCTGCATCTTTGGAGTTCCCTCCCCAATGTTTCTGTTTGTGACTTACCTCCATTTCAAACCCTCATAGTCTGAGAGGACTTGGTATATTTTCTTTATTACTGATTTTATGGAAATATGTTTTGTGACCCAGAATTTGTGACCCAGGATGTGGTCTATCCTGGAAAAACATGTACTCAGTTGAGGGGGTGAAGTGATTACGTCTGCTAGTCCCTTTGCTTCATTTCTTTCTTCTAGGAGTGTTTCCTTATTGAGTTTTTTTCTAGTTTATCTATCCAGCAGTGACAGGTTATTATTAAAGTCTCCAATTTCTACTATGTTGTTGTCAATATTTTCCTTCATGTCTCTTAGGTGTTTTAAATAAATGGTTTATCAATAAAAAGTATTGACGGATCATTAGAATACATGTTTAGGAGTGTTGAGTTCTTGATACATTCCTTGATTGTTATGAAAGGACAGTGCTGTCCCTTGTAGCCTTTATAAATTTGCAATCTATGTTGTATTCTTCATTGATGACATCGATGAAGAATACAACCGACTGGTTCAGCACCTCCATGATTGTGCGAAGAATGCCAAGAGAGAGAAAGACACAAAAGGATGCCTGTCTTCAGAAACTCTTGAGCTCACTCGCCAACGTGGCAAGGCGCGAGCCTCAGGAGACCAAATGCTAACGTCCAAGCTTGCTAAACGGTGCAGAGAAGCGATAAAAGAAGACCTCAAAGACAGAAGAGCAGAAATACTGGAAGATGCAGCAGAAGTCAGGAAAAGCATTCGCACCGCTCACCTGTCCTTCACCAACTATAAGACCAAGATGACTGCCCTCTGATGCCCTGATGGATCTATCTCATCTTCCAGAAAGGCAATGGAGAAGATTATCCATGACTTCTACACAAATCTCTTTGATAGCCATATCCACCTGCCCACATACCAAATTCCACAGGATGGATATGTCATTCCCAACGTTCTCCCTTCTGAAATCCGACATGCCATCTCGTTGGTAAAGAAGGGAACAGCACCAGGTCCAGACAAAGTCAGACCCGAACACCTGAAGAATCTGCCATCGGTACTCATCAATACACTAGCTCGGCTCTTCACATGCTACCTGTCAGAATGCAAGGTGCCCTCCCAATGGAAAACCAGCAGGACAGCGCTACTGTTCAAGAAGGGAGACATTCACGGCATCGGCAACTATCGCCCCATCTGCCTTTTGTCCATCATCTACAAGCTGTTTACATGAGTCATCCTGAACAGGATTGGCAGAACACTAGATGAAGGGGCAATCATGCAAGCAAGCAGGCTTCCGGAAAGGATTCAGCACAATCGACCATATCCACACAGTAACTAAGCTCATTGAGGTTTGTAGGGAGTACAAGATGCCGCTCTGTCTCACGTTCATTGATTTACAGAAAGCCTTTGATTCTGTGGACTGAAGCAGTCATAGAAGCCCTAGCCAAACAGGGTGTTCAAACCCAATACATCAAGATCCTTCGTGAGCTGTATTACGGATTCACCACCAGGAACTCACCATTCTACAAAGAAGTGATCATTGATGTCAAAAGAGGGGTTGGACAGGGTGATACCATTTCACCAAAACTCTCAGCGCCACCCTCGAGAACATCACACGACAATTAGAATGGGAAGGAATGGGAGTGAAGATAGATGGTCGGCAACTACACCACCTCCGCTTCGCTGATGACACCGTTCTAATAACACCAAACATTAGCCAAGTGGCACAAATGCTGGCTGACTTTGACTGAGAATGTGGAAAGATAGGTCTACAGCTGAATCTGAAGAAAACTATGTTCATGTAAAATGAACTAGTTCCTAGGTCAAGAAATCAACATGATGAACGACCTAAAACTTGAGCTGTGCAGGAGGAAGAGAATGTCATGGAATGCCTTCAAAGGCATCGAAGAAATAGCTAAAAAGGAAAAGAACATCCAGCTCCGGGCACATCTCTTTGACTCCACCATTCTCATTGCATTAACATACGCCTCAGAGACCTGGGCCCTATGAAAGCAGGATGAGAATTCTATTCGGGTCTCTCAGAGAGGAATCGAAAGAGCTATGTTTGGAATATCACGCCTCATTCAAGTGAGAGAAGGAATCCGGAGTTCCGACCTCCGTCGCTATTCCAGAATCAGGGACGCTGTCTCATTTGCCAAAGCATCGAAAATCAGATGGGCTGGACATGTAATGCGATTTGGAGACAACCACTGGACTAGAGCCGTTACTGACTCGATCCCACGGGATGTCAAAAGATCACGTGGCCACCCACCTACAAGATGGTCAGACTTCCTTGTAAAGACCCTGAAGGAAGGGTTTGAGGCTCTTCGTATTCCTGAATCAACCAGATGCCATTGGGCTACATTGGCACGTGATAGGGTCCAATGGAAATGTTACTGGCTCCTGCTTGAGCAATTCGATGAATAACGGGATTCAAGTGATCAAGTTGTCTAATATAAATATGGACACCCTAGCCTTTTTCTGGGATTGTTGACATGTCAAATATTTTTCCAGCCTTTGATGAATTTGAAAAATTCGTGAACCCAAAAGGCAAATCACAAGATATCAAGAAAAAGAAGAGATGGAGCCAGGAATAGTACAGGGTGCTTACTTTGAACACGGCTAACCTGGATGCAATTCCTGGCACCACATACAGTCTCCTGAGCACTGTATGCCAGGAGTGATCCCTCAGAATAGAGCCGGGAGTAAGTAATACCTGAGCACCACTTGGAATTTTCCCAAAATTAAATCACAGAAAATAGAAGTAAAAAAATTTTAATGCGGCAATTTTAAGGTATTTAAAGGAAAATGGTAAGAGGAACACCTTCAGAATAATAGGAATGCTTGAGAAAAAGAGAATAGAGAAAGGGGAAGAGTTTCTGGTTAAGGAAATCATGGCTGAAAACTTCTTCTAACTTAGGAAGGGAAATATTTACACCAATTCAGGAAGTCCAAAGAGTTTCAAACAAAATAAACTCAAATTGTGTAGCACAAGACACGTAGTAATCAAAATGGCAAGATTTTGAAAAAGACAAATTACTATGGAGAGAAAGAGTGAAGCAAAATCTCAAATATAAGGAAAATGACATAAAATTCATGATCTATTTTTCATCTGAAACTCTAAAAGGAGTGGAATGAAAGTATTCAAAGCACTGAACAAAAGAAAATTCCAAGCAAGATTCTCTTTCTTGCGGGGCTTGAGGGGTCTGAGGGAGAAAGAAAAATATTCTCGGACAAATAGAAGCCGAAATACTTGTTAGACTTAAAGAACACTTTGTTAGACTTACTTATTAGACAAGCCAGACTTAAAAGGCACACTGGATGGCCTTCTGTTTTTAAAAGATCATTATAGCCTAAAACTCAATGAACATTAACTTTGTAAATCATGGTTCTTTAATTAAAATTTAAAACTATATCATAAATGATAAATCAAAAGCATCGAAGAAATAGCTAAAAGGACAAAGAACCAAACCTCTGATTCCGGGCACATCTCTTCGACTCCACTGTTCTCCCTACTTTAACATATGCACAGAGACCTGGGCCCTACGAAAGCAGGATGAGAATGCTATTCGGGTCTCCCAGAGAGGAATCGAAAGAGCTATGCTTGGAATAGCACGCCTCACTCAAGTGAGAGAAGGAATCGGAGCTCCGACCTCCGTCGCTATTCCAGAATCAGGGATGCTGTCTCGTTTGCCAAGGCATCGAAAATCAGATGGGCTGGACATTTAATGCGATTTGGAGACAACCACTGGACTAGAGCCGTTACTGACTGGATCCCACGGGATGTCAAAAGATCATGTGGCCACCCACCTACAAGATGGTCAGACTTCTTTGTCAAGACCCTGAAGGAATGGTTTGAGGCTCTTCATATTCCTGAATCAACCAGATGCCATTGGGCTACATTGGCACGTGATAGGGTCCAATGGAAATGTTAATGGCGCCCGCTCGAGCAAATCGATGAATAACGGGATTCAAGTGATCATAAATGATAAAATCCCACAGATGCTTAAAGAAATATAAATTTAAACAAATTCACATCAGTATTGTCATTTATTGTTAGTAATCCAACCTCTCCCATAATAGGGCATAAAGTGGAATGGTGGGTCAGGAAGCAAAATACAACCTTCTGCTGTTTATAAGAAACACACTTGGATAAATGCATGCCCAGAGTGAAAAATTAAAACTCATGCAAGCTAATGGTTAACCAAACCCCCACCAAAATAAATAGTAGGGACTTTTGTCAGACCAAATACTATTCCAACTAACAAAAGTGATAAGAGGTAAATATGGCCACTGCATACAGTTTAATGTTCAATAGACTAGGCGGAACTGAAACTCATTAACGTATATATGGCAAATGAATGGGGAGGTGATATAAAAAACTGCTAATAGGGGCCGGAGCAATGGACCAGTGGGTAGGGTGTTTGCCTTGCACGCAGCAGGCCTGGGTTTGATCCCTGGCATCCCATATGGTCCCCTGAGCACTGCCAGGAGTGATTCCTGAGTGCAGAGCCAGGAGAAACCTCTGAGTATTGCCGGGTGTGACCCCAAAAAGCAAAACAAAAAAACTGTGTATAGACCTGCAGAGCTACATTCATGACAATACAATAGTAGTGGGATAATGTAATACCCAACTCTTGTCATTGGATAGGTCAACCAGACAGAAAATGAGTAAGGAAACAAGAACTTTAAAAAAGAATTGAAATAACTGGGATGAATCAACATATATGGGATCCTTCACCCTAAAAAATTCTGAATACACATTCTCTAGAGCACATGGAAGGGGATTTTCCAGGATAGACCAATATTTTGTGGCATAATACAAGTATTGGGCCGTCAGCCCCTCAAGGTGTTGCAGGTGTGACTGAGGTGCCCATTAGGTGGGAGATAGGAGACAGGCTTGTCTACACCCAGGGCTCTGCCCATGGGCCCTGGATGGTTGATGGTCTGAAAGAGAAAAAGACTGGACCCCCTGGGATGAACCCAGAGTCACAGCAGAGCCTGGCAAGCTACCAATATGCCAAAAACAGTAACAATAATGGACCTCTTTCCCAACAAAAGGTGACATTACTGGCGCCTGCTCACCTGCTCGAGCAAATCAATGAACAATGGGAAGACAAGTGACACAAGTGAATACAAGTATCCATTAAGTTTCAAAGTTATAGAATCAAGTATCTTTTCAGACCACAATGCATGAAAGTAGAAATTAATCATAAAAGTAAAGTGGGGGAAAACCTCAAGTATTTAAAAGCTGAATAATATGCAGTTAAATAACTAATGAATAAAAAGAAACAAAAAGAAGAAATAAAATGAGTCCACAAAATAAATGAGAATGAAGACACAAACTATCATAACCTATGGCACACAGCAAAAAACAGTACCAAAGGGGGAGGGGAGGTGTTTATAGCAATACAAGCCAAAATCAGGAAAGAAGAAGTTCAAATCTATGACCTAATTACACAGCTGGAGAAATTTTATTTTATTTTATTTTTTTTTTACTAGAGCTCATTTTCTTTTTTTTTTTTAATTAATTTTTTATTTTTACAATTACAAAGATATACAATTAAAAAGTTCATATTTGGGTTTTGGTCGTACAGTGTAGCAGCACCCATCCCGCCACCAGTGCCCATCTCCCACCACCAACGTCCCCGGTTCCCTCCCCCTCCCCCCAGCCCTCCTCCATGTGCTGGAGAAATTTTAAAAACAACAGCAAACCCCACATTCTAGTAGAGGAAATTAAAGTATAAAATTTGAGTAGAAATTAATAATAAAGAATTAAAAAATATACATACAAAGGGTCAGTTAAACCAGGAGCTGGTTCTTAAGATTAAACAAGATCGACAAGTCATTAACTAAACTGACAAGAAAAACCCACATAAATCAAATTAGGGGTGAAAGGGGAGAATTCATAGCATACATCTGAGAAATACAAAAAGACCATAAGAGCAACAATAAAAGATCCTTATAATCAGCCTATGCTACCAAGTTCTAGAACCAAAATAAAATATATGAATTCTTAAAACTGTATATCCATCAAAGGTGAAACAGAAGGAAGTAGAAATTCCAAACAGACCAATTGCAAGTAAGGAAATTCAAAATAGTAATTAAAAATCTCCATAAGAACAAAAATGTGAGTCCTTTAAGTATTTATTAATGAGTTCTACCAAACTTTCAAAGAAGACATACTACCTATAATCTTCCAAATATTAATGGAACATGAATCCATCCCAATAGCTTCTACGAATTCACTACCCTAATACTAAAAATAAATAGAATGGAAAGTAGATTTAAAAAAAGAAACTACAGATTGATATTCCATGAGGAACATTGATGTAAAAATCCTCAAAATTTAGGTGAATTCAATTCGATGTGTAATTTAATATTCAATATGTAATTATCATAAACTATAAACAAGTAAGATTTATCCCAGGGGTGCAGTGAATGTTCAACATACATAAACCAATTAACACATCAAACAAAGAAAATATAAAAACAAGTTATCATTTGGTCATGCTAAGAAAGCTTTTGACAAATTTTACTCTATTATGGTAATAAAAAATCTCAGTAAAATTGGGATAGATGTAATATTCTATGAGGTAATAATGACCATTTGCAACAAACACACAGCCAATATTGTACTTAGTGATGAACAACTGAAAGTCTCCTGAGATCAATAGTCACAACAAAGTAATAGATTACATAATCAGTAGCAAAAATCTGTTGCATTTATATATGGAAACAATAAACTGGAAGAGCCGCTGGGGTTCCCAACAGTACCAGGATAGAAGTTCTATTCTACCTCCGAGGCCACTGGGGAACGGATGAAAACTCATGAGTTCGGGGCAGTTCCAAAAAAGGCTTTTATTAGTCCAAAAACTCTACCACCGCAATCCAATATAATGAAAGAACTCTAACTCTGGTCAGAACTTAGACCATACAAGAGAACCTAAGTCTCCCACCAAAGAAAGAGGATCTCACCCGAGAGGAGTCCTACCCAAAAGAAGGGGAGAAAGGAGAAGGGGCCTCAAGTCAGTCCCCTTATATACACCAAAGTAATCCCTATCTGTTGACAGGGAGTTTCCTGTCAACAAAGAACTCTAAACAGCATGTAAAAGGGTGGTGCCACACCCATTATAGGTATAAACAAGGACTAATACCTTCTTCTGAGATTATCTCTTATGTAAAACACTGGAGAAAGGGGGCTGATATAAAGTAATACATCTTAATTTTATGGGCTTCATGTAATCTAGATGGTACCCATAAGGTCCTTCTTATTTATTACCTGCACCAGGGTGATTCTGAATATCTTGTTCTCCAAATACTGAAAGGATCACACTTGCCTGTGTGAGGAAAACTAGTCTGATCCTTCCTATAATCTTAAAGATATTCTCAACGTAGCCAGGGTGGTAATCTCCTGGTAAATTCTAACTGTCCGACACTGGGTGCAGTGGTTATAAAGAGGAGCTGAGCCCAATCTAGCAAACATAGAAGTCTTAGTAGATGTATATTACGTCAGAAGTTATTCAGAGTCAAGGTGACTTCTGTAACCACACCCTCTATCAGTATTTACATAGAAGACAGATCTCATTAGAATGAACCTTGGCTTAAGAACATGTAAGTAGATTAAGCTGTGAGTGGGTAAAACAGCAAAGCTCCCAAACTAGCTAAACCTGTCATCCAACAGTGGATCTTTTCTCTAATTTTTTTGCTTTTTTTGGGGGGAGGGGGAAGGGGGTCACATCATTCAATGCTTAAGGGTTACTCCTGGCTATGCCTCAGGAATTGCTTCTGGCAGTGCTCAGAGGATCATATGAGATGCCACGGATTGAACCTGGGTGCAAGGCAAATGGCCTACCTGCTCTACCATCACTCCGGCCCCATGTGGTGGGTTTTGAGCATGCCTTGGTGCTTAGGGAAGTAAAATCATACACTGAGATTATAATCGTCTAGTAAGGATAACTGGGAGGGAAGGAATATCAGACCAGAGGGTGGTGAGTCAAAGGTACTTTGGTGTTAATGCCATACAATAACTTTGTATATCATCTACAAGCCGATTGTAAACTGTTACCTAAACTAATAAAAATTTTAATGAAAGAGTATAAAGTTAGAGAGGAAGCCTGGGAAATTACTTAAGGGACTGAAGCACATGCTGTGCATGCCTGAGCCGGGGTTTGATTCCTGGCACTGTGGTCCCTGAACACTTCAGAGAATGACTCTTGAGCACTGCTTTGGAATTAGCACCTGAGCACATCTTAGTTTTCCCCAAAACAAAGGTGGAGGGAGAAAAATGCATAGTTAGCAGAGAGAAGACAGGTTTCCCCAGGGAGAAATCATTATTATAAGAAAGGAAATAAGGTCAAGAGACATGGTTTGCACGGAGGAGACTGGGTTCCTTCTCCAGTCCCACAGGGTTCCCTGAGTACACTCCCAGGTGCTCCCCACCAAAAAAAGAAAGGGATTTCATCCACCAAGTCAGAGTGTGGATAACCTAAGAAATTATATGCATGGTGCTTACATTGTATAACTGGTTTTATAGCTCCCCCCTTAGTTTTCTTGGCAGGGGATCTTACTGTGCTGCCAAGAATCAATTGCAAATGCAACTTCTGGGAATATACCCTGGGAACACAAAAACACACAGCAGAAATGCTACTGTACTTCTACGTTCATTACATCACTGTCCACAATATCCAGGATCTAGAAACAACCTGAGTGCCTGAGAACAGATGACAGGTTAAAGAAACCATGGTACACCTACACAATGGAATACTATGCAGCTATTAAGAACAGTGAAGTCATGAAATTGCTTATAAATGGGTGGAATATCATGCTGAGTGAAATGAGTCAGAAGGAGAGGAACATACAGATTGATTGCACTCATTTGTGGGATATAAAAATAATGGTATGAGAGTCAATACTCAAGGACAGTACAAACAAGGGCCAGAAGACAGCTGGGGAGGGAAATGCAGTCTGGGCTATATGGCGTGATCGCTTCAGGAAAAGTTCTTCTAATCCTGGCTGAAGATAAATGTCTGTCTCTCTTACTGTGTTTATTAAAAAAAAATGACCAGAAAATTATCGAATTGATTGTTTATCAGTCAAGGATTAGAGGAAAAACAACACACCTGGGTTTCCACTCTATTGCCTCCCCCTTCCCCTACACAGGGGCAGGACCCCTGATGATTCTGCCCAGATGGGAGGGAGCTTTATTTCACCACTTTGTTTTCGGGATAAAAGAGCCTTTTACCTTTTGATATATCCCTGCCCCCAACCTTTGTAAACAATATCTCCCTAGCAGATTTGGATTGGAGTATGGGGTGGGGGTGGGGAGTAAATTGAGTGAGAGGAGTGGAGAAAAAATTAAAGCCTTAGATTTTCTAGACTGGTACTCGTGATTCTTTGTCTATTGGCTGGAGGGGACTGTTATCAGCCCCAAATGCAGCCAGGGAACCCAACAGACCCCATACTGTTGGGGACCCCAAAAAGACTCAACACTGAACCATTTTCAGTAAGGGTATATGTTATTTTAATAAATTGTCCTTAATCATTTAGATTTTTTTTTTCATTTTGGGTCACACCTGGCGATGTTCATGGCTTACTCCTGGCTCTACATTCAGGAATTACTCCTGGCGGTACTTGGGGACCATATGGGATGCCAGGGATGGAACCCAGATTGACTTAATGCAAAGCAAATGCCCTCCCCGCTGTACTATAGCTCTGACCCTCATTTAGTATCACCTTCACTTGTTCACTTGTCTTCTTGTTGTTCATCAATTTGCTCGAACAGGCACCAGTAACATCTCCATACATTCTGTCACATGCTAGTGTAGCCCAAGGGCATCTGCTCGCTCCAGGAACACAAAGAGCCTCAGACCATTCCTTCAGGTCATGGGAATGAGTCTATAATTGTTACTGACTTTTGGCATATCAAATACGACATGGGTAGCTTGCCAGGCTCTGCCATGCAGGTGGTATACTCTCAGTAGTAGGCTCTCATCTCGTGTATTTACTGATGAACCGTGCCGCCACAAAGTGGCCAAGCACAATGCAGAGAATTGGCTTTTCTCTTGGGTGAAGCTCTGACGAGCTGTGGAGTCTGGATATTGAAAACTGCGGCCCTCATGGTGTGGGGTTCCTCTGGCTTCTTGCATGGCTCTATTGGGATGGCGGGCCAGGGCTAGAACTTCGCCTTCCCCTCGGCGCCTCATGATCAGTTGAGGACAAGGAGAGCCAGTAGCAGCTCTGCCCCATGTTTTTGAGTCTCTAGATCAGGCATACCTGGACAAGTATCACCTTACTTAAAATAATTTCTAGTCAAACTGACTGATGTTCATTTATAAAATAAATATGAATAATAAACACTGACCAAAGGTGAATAATAACATATTTTTAAAACATATTTTTAAAACATATTTTTAAAGTTTGTGATTATTGAGGTGAATATTGAGGTGTCTCTGGAGGAGCAGAACTCCAGATTTAGCAGGTCTGGGCTTAAAGGACGTACCTGAGAAGCAGATTTGACTACAAGAGGACTCGAGGCTTTTTCAGAAGACCCTGTGGAGACAGAACCAAAACAAAATGTTTGTTCTTATTGTACTTTGCCTGCGATAGTAATTCACATTCTTCCTCCACGTTGTACTACCTTATGTAGGCTGCCAGTTTTGTTAGGATTCTAAGAATTGTCCCAAGGCCCTGACTATTCAGTAGTTCTGGGACCAGCTTCACTTGGGAGCTGGTTAAAACTGCAGAATCTTGACTCCACCCTATACCTAAATGATAATCTAGGTTTAGGAATGTAGTTTATGCTCACCTTACATATGTCAAGCCCTGAATTCATTCTCAATTTTTCTTAAATAAATCAGATTTTCAGTTTAACTGAGTCCCCAGAAATTTAATACACATTACTTCCTTTTTGTCTCTTGAATTAAAATTGCTATTATACAATTATGGGTAATCTCAAAACTGTTGACTTAGGTACTGAAAAAATTCACCAGCCCTTTCTGTATCTGATTATTTTAATATTTTTATTTTAGGACATGTACCTGCAGGTCTGAAATGCCATCCTGACCAGGAACATCTGGTTTACCCTCTGGGTTGCACAATATTAATTCAGGCAATAAATAGGCAGGATCAGAATTTCCTACACGGGCATGACAACAATGTCTCTTGTGTAACCATCTCCAAGAGTGGCGATTACATTTGCCTCTGGACAAGTCACTTTTATGGGCTTCAAGGTAAAAAATTGAAATTTGTGAATTGATTTCAAGGTGTCTCCCTAAAATACTACTCCACTAGCAGTGTTGCTTTGTGTTTCTGTGCCCCCTTTCTCTTGCCTTTTCTTTTGAACTAATTCTCATTGTGAGGCACAAAGTGAAGAAAGGTAGTGTTGTTAAACCACCTGTTGCAGCTTATGACTAGAAATCATTTTAGGAACAAAAATTTTAGGAGCAAAAAATTTTAGGAACAAAAATTATTGCTTAAAAACAAGACTTGAAGATTGCTTAAAAACAGTGCTAGAAGATCAAATAGGGCATGTCAGATAGGGCAAGTCAGATAGGGCACATCCTAGCATACACTCTACCCTGACACCACTTAGCATTTGTAGTGTTACACTTAAGTTACCTTTGTAGATGGTGTCCATAGGCAAGGCTGGTGGCCCTAGTGGTCCCCAGCAATGCAGAGCCAAAGCATCCTTGGGCTCTAGTGTGAAACTGCAGCTCTGATTGGCCAAGAATTGCAGGGAGGTACCCCCAGGTCCCTTGGCACCCAGGAGAACTCTCCACTAAGAACAAGCAAAATCAAAGACACAAAAGCAGAAAATGGTTTCCATATTGATGCTGTCATGCTTGTCAGGACGTGATCACATATATGGAAATAATATTTCTGATTATTCTCCTCCTTCCCTCAAAGCAGGAGCTTCTTACTGATTCTATTGTCTGACAGTATTTTTTTTTTTGCCTCTAGGCAGATATCATTTTGTGGGATTATAAGAAAAGGGAGCTGATTTCTCGGCTCTCACTTCACAAGGGCAAAATTGAAGCTTTGGCCTTTTCACCAAATGATTTGCACCTAGTCTCACTAGGTGGCCCAGATGATGGAAGGTAACAATCTAAATTTAGTTGTTAATTTTCCACTGGACATGTTTCTATTGTGGGGGAGAGGCACCCAGCAGTGCTCAGAGCTTATTCCTGGCTCTGAACTCACTCCTGGTGAACTCAGGGTACCACATAGGGTGCCAGGGATCGAACCCAGGTTGGCCATATGGAAGGCAAATACCCTACCCTCTATACTATCACTCCAGGCCACCAGACATATTTCTAAGCATGTCAAGTATCATCCCCCTTATATCATTTTGTGCTGCTTTGTCAATATTTAAGTATATGTTAGGTGAAAATCTATGAGGACAATAACACTGAATGTTGAGTTTCACCCCTAGTTGTGCAGTGAAATCCATTGGGGAATTTGAGAATATTATTGATGCCTGGTTCTACCTTCAGAGAATCCAGTTTTCTTGGTTTGGGTTTTAGGAGTTTTCTGGTGATTCATGATTCAAATGCACAATTAGTCTAATAATCATTGCTGTAAAAAGAGATGATATCATCATCATTATCACCGGTACCAGTACTGGTGGTAATTATGATTACTACCATAATCATCTTTCTATCATCATTAAAAAGGATGAGAATTTATTTGTGTATGCTCAACATTTAACTGCATTGTATCATTTAAGCCTAACAGCTCCATGAGATGGGAACTATTGATGTCATATAACATGGGAGGAACTAAAATTCCCAGTTGTTAAATAGCATAGCTGACAGGGAGAAAAACTCTGGCAAATTTCAGAGGTAATTTTTCTAACTTAATCATTACATAATTTTTGCCCTCAATGAACTTTTATTTTTTAAAAAATATTTTGTTACTGAGGTAACATGGTTATAATAGTGTTAATGTTCATGCTTTGAGTTTTTTTTTTTGGCTTTTCGGGTCACACCCATCAATGCTCAGGGATTACTCCTGGTTTGCAGTCAGGAATTACTCCTGGCGGTGCTCAGGGGACCATATTGGATGCCGGGGATCGAACCCAGTTTGACCATGTGCAAGGCAAACGCTCTCCCTGCTGTGCTAGCATTCTGGCACATGTTTATGCTTTTAGTATACAATATTAATGCATCTCCACCACCACCAAAAGACCAAAGCCCCTCTACTATTGTCCTTATGTCACTTCTAACATACTACTTTCTTTTACTTCCTTCCAACCCCTCTGCATTTATTTTTAAATATAAAATATGATTTTGAAATTTTCAAGTTATATATGTTCAGTTATATAAACTTATATAACTTGAAAATATATATAACATATATAACTTGAAACATATATATGTGTTTGAAAATATATATAACATATATAATTTGAACCATATATATATATATGTTTGAAAATATATATAACATATATAACTTGAAAATTTCAAAAAGTTTATATATAAACTTATATAAGTGAACATATATAACTTATATAAATTTCACCAGTAAATGCTCGAGATGAGAGCCTTCTACTGAGAATATACCATCTACACGGCAGAGCCTGGCAAGCTACCTGTGTTTTATTTATTTGTTATGCCAAAAACTAGTAACAATTATGGACCTCAATTCCATGACCTGAAGAATGGTTTGAGGCTCTTCCTGTCCCTGGAGCAAGCGGATGCCCTTGGGTTACACTTGCATGTGACAGGACATATGGAGATGTTACTAGTGCCCACAGGAGCAAATCGATGAACAATGGGAAGACAGTGATATGTTCACTTATGGATTATTATAAAACTGTGCTATTCTACTAAATACAAAGATTCCAAATTCCTGTCCCCTCTACCATGAAGAATTTTAGTCTCCAGAGACACTGGATTTTTTGTTTGTTTATATTTTGGGCTACACCCAACAGTGGGGTCACTCCTGGTGGTCTCGAGGGACTCTATGCAGTACCTGGAATCAAGCTCAATCAGCTGCCTGCGAGTTTAGTGCACTGTACTATCATTTCAGCCTCCTGGATTCTTTTCCTTCAACAGATAATTTTACATGCTATAAAATTAATCCATTTCAGATGTGTAGTTGAGTGAGTATTAGTATCTAGTTAAATGAATTGTTTTTTAAGAATTCTTCCCCAAGGAAAGTTATTATGTTTTGATGTTTTGAAAACATTGTTACTATCAATTTACAAATATTTTCAACACCCAAAGAGAAATCCAAACCCTACTTTACTGCCAACATTCAGCCCCAGGAAACTTCTAATCTACTTTCTTTCTCTATAGATTTGTCTACTCTAAACATTTCACACCCCTTCCTGGAAATCTTAGTTATATCTTGATTTTAGTCTGTGTGTAGAAAACTTGGGTAATACAGACAAACTTTTATATGAGCAAGAATTTGCCTCCGTTCTCTTTAATACTTTGATTCAGATGTTTAACTTAACACACTATTTCTAGTAGTTTTTGGTATTTTCAAACTTCAATTTAGAACTAAGTTGTAGGTTTCACTCAGAGTATTGGATGTGTACACTAAAGCAGCGCTTCTCAGAATCTGGTCCCTTGACGCAGTATCAACGTCACCTGGGAAATTTTATAAGCAAACCCTCAGCTGCGACCAACACCTGAAGCTCTTAAGGCTTCCTATATCACACAGCTTATTGACAAAAGTTCTCTAAGTGGTCTTGATTCATAATCAAGTTCAAGAACATTGCCTATGTCAGCCACTTTATTACAGTTTAATTTTGGTTGGAATTCTTTCCTCAGGAAAACTTTTATATGAGATAAATGGATTTTATCTCATAGCTTTTATGTCGCGCATGTCTGAAAATGCCTTCATTAATAGTTCAAATTTGTTTTGTGGCCTCAGTGCTTTTTCTAGCCTCATTTCCTTCAACACTTTGTTAAGTATCACTGTTTCTTAATACCCAGTGTAATTGAGTGGTTGTCTGTGGATCAGTGTAATTCTTTTGTTCCTTTATAAGTAATTTCTTTTCATTTTCTTCCTACACTCACTGAAAGAGCCTTTTCTTATTTTGAAAGTCTGGTTTCCTCTGACTTTGGGTTATTTCCCTTTTGACAGTGTGGTAGTGTGGAGCGTAACCAAGAGAGAAGCTATTTGTGGCAGTCCTGCAGCTGGCCTCAATGTTGGGAACGCCACCACTGTGATCTTCTCCAGGAGCCGGGATGATATGTTTGTCACTGCTGGAAAGTATGTGTGTGCATTTAGGATTTTCAGGATACATAAGTAGTTCAGTTTGCTTGTACCAAAAGAAGTGGTCATTCCAACTTGTAGGGGATTTTAGTCCTAGAAAAACTTGCATCATACTTTTCATGTTATTAAAAATCTCTCTTGCCTCAACATACCCCATTAAGCTGAGCACATGCTCTGCATTGTGGAGGCCTAAGTCCAGTTCTTGGTATTGCAAGGTTCCCTGAGCACCACCAAGAGTGACACCCAAGCACAAAATAGGAGCCCCTGAGTATTCCCAGGTATGAGCTCAAAACAAGCAAAAAAATTATTTTTTGCTGAAATTCTTTTAAATACAGCTATTTCAGAATTCTCTGCTTCTTCCTATCAAGGTCATGCTTATTTGATTCAATCAGAGACCTTTAATAATATATTGTATCATTATTCATCATTACACTTATTGGTTGATTTTTTCTCACTTAATTTATATTTCATGAAATGACCGTTTGTGAATAAACCATACTAGGAAGTTTAAAATGCTCTACTATTAACAGAGCTATTGTACAGACTCACCAGTTAGAGTCCTGTTCAGAACATAAAGTGAAAGTTAAAAGCCTTTATAAGTGTTGTTTGCAGAGTTGTTGCCCTTTTTACAGAAATTATTTTCAAAATAGTGACATGAAATAGTTTTTATTAAATTATTAGTTAAGGGGAAATCCCATATTTTATTTTATTTCTTTTTTTTATTTATCTTTTAATATTTTATCATACCACCGTGAGATATACAGTTACAAAGATGTTGATGTTTGGGTTTCGGGTCATACAGTGTTCCAGTGCCCATCCCTCCACCAGTGCCCATTTCCCACCACTAATGTCCCCGACTCCCTCCTACACCAGTGACCATTTCCCATCACCAACGTCCCCGACTCCCTCCTCTCTCCCCTAGCCTGCCTATATGGGAGATTCTTTATCTCTTTTCTCTCTTTTTCTCTCTCTCTTTCTCTCTTCCATCTCTTACACATTGTGGATTGCAGTACATACATTAAGAGGTTATCATGTGTATCTTTTTGCCTGTATTCAATGCTTAGTTCTAGACTGGTATTATTTTCTTTTAGATATACAGTTACAAGATGTTCATGTTTGAGTTCTGGTTCTACAGTGTTCCAGCACCTATCCCTCCACCTGTGCCATCTCCCATCAACAATGTCCCCACCCTCCTCCCCCTTCCCCCAGCCTGCCTCCATGGCAGATTTCCTATCTCATTTTTGTCTTTCTCTCTCTCTACTCTCTCTTTCTCTCCCTTTCATTTCCCTTTCTTCTACATTGTAGATTGTAATATATTCTAGAAAATGATTGTTTGCACTAGTTTGATGTACCACACGGCCACAAGCAACCACACAACTCAGGGACAGCTGGATGACAGCTCTCCCCACTGTGTCTGAGTCTCTGCATCATGGCCCAGAGCCCCAAGGCAGTTCGTGGGTGGGGCCACCAGGCCTCCGTGACAGGTCAGAGAGGGGACTGGGGACCCCAACTCCATTTCCAGGAACGCCTGGTGACTTCCACCTCCTAGAGCTGCCTACCTGGGCTCGAAGTCGGCTGCTCTCAGCTGGTCTTGAGAGCAGTGTCTCTCTTGTGTGGGTTCTGATGAGCTGTGGGGTCCGGACTGTGAAAATGGCAGCTATTATAGTGAACAAGTTTCATCCGGCTGCTTCCAAGTCCCTACAGAGGTGATGGGCCAACACCCACAACCCATCTTTCCTCCTGAGAGCCTTATAGTCAGCTGAGCTAGGGAGAGTCAGATGGCAGCTCTCACCAACATGTCTGAGTCTCTGCATCTTCTGGTATAATCATTTTCAGTGATTAATAGTACACTGTTCCCTTTGCTGTCTTACCTAATCTCTGACTCCCACATGTTTGTGGTCGGTTCCACCTGTTGACAAGACCTCCTGATTCATGTTTTGCCTGACTTGCATATTGGTATCATAATATATATATATATATATATATACATATATATATATATATATATATATATATATATATATATATATATATATTCCCTGTGCCCAGCGGCTCATGAGGCGCCCGGGAGGGATGACAGGTTCTAGCCCTGGCTTGCCACCCCAGCAGAGCCTCGCAACAAGCCAGACGATCCCCCCACTCCATGAGGGCCTTCATTTTCCACATCCGGACTTCCCCCTCGTCAGAACTCCACTCAGCAGACCAGCGGCCACGCTGGTTCATCAATAAATGCTGGATTTTGAGATGACTACAAGAGTATGCTACCCGCATGGCAGAGCCTGGCAAGCTGCCCATGTTGTATTTGTTATGCCAAATACCAGTAACAATTATAGACCTCATTCCCATGACCTGATGGAATGGTTTGAGGCTCTTTATGTTCCTGGAGCAAGCAGGTGCCCTTGGGCTCTACTGGCATGATACAGGTCATATGGAAATGTTACTGGTGCCCGCTCGGGCCAATCGATGATGAACGGGAAGACAGTGAATATATATATGTATATATATATATATATATATATATGTATATATATATATATTTGTCATGCAAACAAATGCAGTCATTCGATATCTGTCTTTTTCCTCTGACTAATTTCACTCAACATGATCCTCTCCATGTCCATCCATTTATAGGCAAATTTCGTAACTTCATTTTTCCTAACACCTGCATAGTATTCCATTGTGTAGATGTACCACAGTTTCTTTAGTCAGTCATCAGTTCTCAGGCACTCTGGTTGTTTCCAGATTCTGGCTATTGTGAATAGTGCTGCTATGAAAGTAAAAGTGCGGATGGCGTTTTTGGCTGAGTGTTTTTGGCTTCCCAGGGTATATTCCCAGGAGTGGTATATTCCCTGGGTCAAATGGGAGCTCAATGTCTAGTCTTTGGAGGAATGTCCATATTGTTTTCATAAAGGCTGTACCAGTCGACATTCCCACCAACAATGGGTGAGAGTCCCCTTTTCCCTGCATACACACCAGCACTTTTTGTTCTTGCTCTTTTGGATATTCACCAGTCTCTGTGCTGTAGATGATATCTCATTGTTGTTTTGATTTGCATCTCTCTGATGACTAGTGATGATGATCATTTTTCATATGCATTTGGCCATAGGAATTTCTTCCTTGTTGAAGTTTCTGTTCATTTCTTCTCCCCCATGTTTTTGATGGGATCGGCTGTTTTCTTGTAAAGTTCTACCAGTGATAGATATATCCTGGATATTGACCCCTTATCAGATGAGCATTGGGTGAATATTCTTTTCCATTCTGTGTACTCTCTTTGTATTTTGGTCACTGTTTCTTTTCAGGTGCAGAAGCATTTGCTTCTCATATGTCTCATATGTTTATATTTGCTTCTACTTGACCTCTTATTCATGTTTCATGTTTTAAGATTCCTTTAGCTTCAATGTCGTGGAGGGCTTTTCCTATGTCTCATCAATGAACTTTATAAATTCCGGTCTGATATTGAGATCTTTATGCATTTTATCTGATTTTTTGTGCATGGTGTTAGACAGAGGTCCAAATTCTTATTTTACATGTAGCTGCCCAGTTTTCCCAGTACCACTTGTTGAACAGGCTTTCCTTGCTCCATTATGCACTTTTTGCTCCTTTATCAAAGATTAAATGATCATGTGTTTGAGGATAGATGTCAGGATACTCAACTCTATTCCACAGGTCCACATGTCTGTTTTTGTTCTAATCCACACTGTTTTAGTTACTATTGTAGTGCAATTTGAATTGGGAAAGGTGATGCCTCCCATCTTCTTTTACCCAAGGATTGCTTTAGCTATCCTTGGGGGGTTTATTATTCCATACAAATTTCAGGAGTGTTTGGTCAATTTCTTTGACAAATGTCATGGGTATCCGTATAGGGACCTCATTGAACCTGTACAAAGCTCTAGGGAGTATTACCATTTTGACAATGTTAATTCTCCCAATCCATAAGCAGGGAATGTGTTTCCATTTTTTTTGTGTCCTCTTTTATTTCTGGGCAGTGTCTTGTAGTTTTCTTTTGTACAGGTCCTTTACACACTTGGTTAAGTGTGTAAAGGTATTTGATTTTCTGTGGCACAATTGTGAATGAACTCATTTTCTTAAAATCCCATTCTTCTCTTTCGTTATTTGTATATAGGAAAGCCACCGACTTTGGGGTATTGATTTTGTACCCTGCCACTCTACTATAAATATCTATTGTTTCTAAGAGTTTTTGGGTCAAGAGTTTAGGGTTCTCTAGGCATAATATCATGTCATCTGCAAATAATGAATCTTTGTGAAATCCCATATATTAAAGAAAAACTATATACCCCATCCCAAGCTGTAATGTGCTAGCAACTCCAAAATGGAGTATATAGAATTTTTTCTTTTCAGAGCTTTAGCTTTTCCAAGCTAAAGCTGTGAATTCCTAGATAAATAATAATAAATCCCTAGATAGGGAGTATCTGTTCAGGTAACACTGCATTGCAATAGAGAGAGAGGAGAGAGGAGGGAGGGGGGTAAAAAGGAGAAAGAGAGGCAGAAGAAGAGAGAAAAAGAAAGAGAGAAAGAGAGAGGGAGGGGAAAAGGTGAGAGGAAGAGGGAGGAGAAGAGGGAGAAAGAGAGTGATTCAAGGGGCCGGAGGCGACAGTCCAGCAGGTAGGGCGTTTGCCTTGCATGCAGCCGACCCGGGTTCAATCCCCAGCATCCCATATGGTCCCCATGCAGTGCCAGGAGTGATTCCTGGGCACAGAGCCAGGAGTAACCCTGAGCATCGCTGGGTGTGACCCAAAAAAGCAAAGAAAAAAGAGAGAGAGTGATTCATGAGAGAACTTGGGTTTTTTATGGACCTTAAGTCTTTAGATGGGAGAAGGGCTTGTGTGGCTATCTCTTAAGCAGAGCTCAGGGTGTCCCAGGCTACTCCCAGAGGTGCTCAGCTGGCTATGTCACTTACAGTTCACTGCTTGGATCAGCAGTGTTTGGAGCTGCATGGGGCCTCCTGCAGGTAAAGCACACATTTTAACCTGTTGAGAAATCTCCTGAGTCTTTGATTTTAATTGTAGATTTTGACTTTTTAAAGCTTTTTTGAATGCTCACAGGTCATTCCTAGTGAACCATATTTGTGCCAGGGATTGGTCAGGAGTTATCGTGATAAAGGCAAGCATCTTAACCCATGACATATTTTTCTAACATTTGACATCAAGATTTTTAGTTGGAAACGCCAGTCTGAATCTGGGGAGATTAGCAGATTAACTTCCAAACATTTCTGATTTTTCATTGCCAAGCCCCACACCCCACTGCCTACTTCAAAAAATCCTCTTCAATAGTTCAAAAGTCAGAAATACGTGAATGTAAGATTGACATATAAACTGGGTGGAGCTATCCTGTTCAACAATATCTGATGCCCAATCTATTAAAAGCTCACCTCATGTTTATGTTCTAGAAGGAGTCATGGATCTGTGCTGCTCTGTGTCTTTCCCACCCCACCCTGCCTTCCTATAAGCTATTATTACATTATTACCTCCCAGGAAGGGTTTTTCAGAATCTGTAAAATTAATTATACACCATTGATTATAGCCATTAAAGAGCAAATATTAATAATTAATTGCTACTCTGATTTTAAAGCATTTAAAAGTTACTGATGACCATGACTAAACTGCCTACCAGCAGAGTGTTCTGTCTTATGGAAGCCTTTATTTGTTTCAGCAAATATTTAAGACATTTACACTTCTGGTGTCTCTAGACAATCTTTCTCCAGCAGTCAAAACTTGAGTTTAATCCATGGAAAAAATAACAAGGATAATTTATAGTCTACTGCTGCTTTAATTTCATGACAATGGTGACTGAAAATAAACAACACTCATAAGATTATTTTATATATATATATATATATATACATATATATATATGCCCTCATGATAGTGTCCATTATGGTCAAAATAAAGTAGTCCATTATATTAATAAATATTATTGTCTGTATTATGTAGACATTCTATTGTCTCAAATTCAAGTATTTAAGCATACAAAATGACATCTACCAGGACAGCTATAGAAGAGTCTTTTAAATTTGGGAAGTGTATTCAAAATGCTTATCTGAGTATTTGCTATGTTGTAATACTAAATCACCTCAAGAAAAACACTCAACACACTTTAAATATTAAAGTAACACAATAACAGCATGTGCATCCTTTCCTACATTAATATATAAAAAATTAATTTAGATCTTTGTCTTGTTATCTCTGATATTTTTATATGTTTAAAGAGTATTTACAGTGAGATTACACAATCCAGTTTTTATTAATTCATATCAACCCCAACAATGCTTGCATATCAACTATATGCTAAGGATATATATTGCTTTAGGAGCTTATTTTGCTTGTCTTGTAGCTTCTTAGTCTCGTTTTTTTCTCCCTTAAAGTTAAACATTTCCATGAAGTTGAAATTAAAGAAAAAATGTTCTTTACTTTAAAAAAAAATCTGAGGCAGGGGTTGGGACTTTAAATAAAGTAGTACGCAGAGGGCCCAGAGCCACTCCCTTCAATACTCGGCCAAGCAGGTCAGATAGTTCAGTGTTTGGTCCTGTGATGTAATAATGCTCAGCCTCTGTGGTTCTTGGGTGTGGCATTTTTCCACAATAAAGCCAATTGAACTGGGACCTACTACAACACTTCAGCAGGCCTGTTAGTAGAGCATGAGACAGACTTGCTCTGCATGTCCACGTTGCAAGCTAGCATCAACAGCCCCAACAAGGGTCTGGCTATTTTACCCTTCCCGGATCCCTACCATATGTGTGAATCACTGTTTTCATTGATAGGTATATGAAGAAGAGTAAGCAGGTACATTAAGAGAAAGGACTGGGGCATAAGGTGATATGCTATCAGTGAGCACCTTCAAGCATAATATTAAAGTCATGATAATTTTTTATTCTGTTCTGCCTTGGTTCACTTTTGCTGTAGCCACTGTAAACTTAACTAGATTTATTTCACTCAGGGGACTATCCTGGACCTGGGGGTTATTACTAAGAAGAAGAACTCTCACATTGGGAGGTATTAGGAAACCCACAGGCACATGGTGCCAAAGGATCAGACGTGGGTCCCTGAGCGTGCAAGTCATGTGCTCCATGACCTCTGAACTACCCTAAAAATCTTTACAAAGATGCACAGGCTAGGCAGGCACCCCCAAAATATTCCACAGAGTCAGAGTTTTGTCTCAAATCAAGGAGTCTTTATTAGGTGGTCAGCAACTGCTCCCTCAAGCACAGCCTGGATGAGAGAGCCACCT
This sequence comes from Cryptotis parvus, assembly GCA_021461705.1. NCBI lineage: Eukaryota > Metazoa > Chordata > Mammalia > Eulipotyphla > Soricidae > Cryptotis > Cryptotis parvus. The sequence continues at coordinate 64,602 of JAJIBD010025934.1, read as the reverse complement.
CTGACATAAAAAGAGGGGGATTTATAAGGTAAAACCGTATTCTGGAATTTCACTAAGCAAGCAAGGAAGTAAGCAGGTTACAGAAGCAAGAAAAACAGCACTTAGTGAAGCTGCCTGCTGAACCACGCCACAGCAGTCATGACAGAACTACTTGAGCTCTTCTGAGAAAGGTGCTGCCTTTCCTTTGTTCTGGAACAGGGCACAGTAAACTATCATTCCTCTCTGATTTAATTTCCCGGTTGTGTTTTTGTTAATTTTCTGATTTTCACAGTACCTTGAAAAAAAACTAATGAACTACCATTTTTTCCTTAAGTGTTTATTTGTTAATTTGTGTGTCTGCCTGTCAAAACTCTGACAGATAAAGTATTCACTTTAAAGTGAATGAGAGCTAGTTATGAATTATTTTTTCTCATGAAACCTATCGTGAATAAGAACTCTTGGGTAAAACACTAGGATAAAACTCTCAAAAATGTTTAGTCCTTTAGTATATTTACTAAATATACATATATTTAGTCCCTTTGGCTTTTCCTTCAGGATAATGCAGAAAACAGATGAAATATTTTAATATATTTTATTATACCACCATGAGATAAAAATTACAAAAATGTTCATGTTTGGTTTCGACCATATAGTGTTCCAGCACCCATCCCTCCACCAGTGCCCATTTCCCACCACCAATGTCCCTGATTCCCTCCCCCTCCCTAGCCTGCCTCTATGACAGGTTCTTTATCTCTTTTCTCTCTTTCTCTTTCTCTCTTCCTTCTCTTACATATTATGGATTGTAATACATACACTTAGAGGCTATCATGTGTATCTTTTTGCTCAGTTCTATGTGGGTAATAGCACTTTTCGACAATTATTGGCACACTGTTCCCGTCTCTGTCTTACCTAACCTCTAATTCCACATGTTTGTGGTAATTTCCACCTTTGAAAAGACTTCCTAATCCACGTTTCGCCTGACCTTGGATATTGGTATCATAATATGTATATTATTATATACACATATATATACATATACATATACATATACATATATATATATATATATATATATATATATATATAGCTACCTGCACGGCAGAGCCTGGTAAGCTACCCGTGTTGTATTTGATATGCCAAATACCAGTAACAATTATAGACCTCATTCTGGAATGGATTGAGGCTCTTTATGTTCCTGGAGCAAGCAGATGCCCTTGGGCTCTACTAGCATGAGACAGGACATATGGAGATGTTACTGGGGCCCACTCGAGCAAATCGATGATGAATGGGAAGACAGTGGCAGTGACAGTGATATATATGAGAGGAAGTAAATATTGATTGGAATCTATTTTATTGTGATTTCTTTACTATAGTGAGACAATTCGTGTATGGGAACTTGATCTCCCAAATAGGAAAATCTGGCCAACTGAATGTCAAACAGGACAGAAAAGAAGAATAGTCATTAGCATTACAGTAAGTATTACTCTTTTGGGTATTTTTTTGGGGGAAGGCCCACACCTGGCAGTGTTCAGGTATTACTTCTGGCTCTATTTTCAGGGAACACTCCCGGGAAGTGCTTATGAGATGTTCAGGACCTCAACATATGTTGGGGTTGAACCCAGGTTGGCTGTGTGAAAGGCAGCACCTATCCACTGTGCTATCTCTATGCTCCAAGTATTACTTTTTAAATAAGTACTAGGACAAGTCTCTGTTTTAACAGTACATTCCATGGATATGTGTATATTCTTTGAGAACTGCAGGTGGGCAAGAAAGATCTGTAGATATCAAATGATGACTGAGAAAATGAAGAAGAAGCTCCTGTCTGGAGCTTTCTTCAGAAAGCAAAATGAACGTTGTTTTACAGGGATTGGGGCTACCATGATGTCTAATATCAACTGCATTTATACCTTCAACCTCTATCCAGCAGGGATCGTTCACAGAAAATGAGATAAGTAGACCATAGGCTCACATCCAGTCTTTAGGGTTGCCTAGGTAGCCATCAATGGCCTAATAGGATAACCATTTATTCAGTCCAGTACTGATTCCCCAATTGAGCTGACATTGGTTAACAGAAAACTTAACATACAATAGGTGCATGAAGATCAGAGGCTGTGTATTTCACATAACCAGTCAGCAGACACTCTTAAAAATAGGGGCTGGAGTGATATCACAGTGGGGTAGGGCATTTGCCTTGCAAATGGCCTACCAAGGTTCAATTCCAGGCATCCTGTATCCCCGGAGCACTGCCAGGAGTAAATCCTGAGTGCACAGTCAGGAGTAACCCCTGAACATCACCGGCTGTGACCCAAAAAGCAAAACCAAAAAAAGTATAAGGACTTGACAAATTCCTATTCTATGTTTGCACATGTAGTCCCAACATCTGAATGACTATGCAACATCTAAAAAGTTATGTGTGCCTAGTGTACATTTAGCTAACAGATATTTGTCATGTATTCAATTATTTCCTGCTATTATATTCTTTCCTGAGTGCACATTTGCAAACCCTTTACATTCTAAGGTCTAAACTGTTTTACCAAGGGATATATTCCAATATCTCATCCCTTGTTTTACTGTTGTTTGTTTGTTTGTTTTGTTAGGGGAACGAATTCCCATGCTGTCAAGTGCAAGAAAACTGACTCAACTTGAGGGAAGGCATGCAGCTATGAGACACTCAGAACACTCAGCACACCTCCTTGCCACTTAAATTATTTCTTCCACTGAAAACATTGTTGAAATGTAATCACTTTTATAAAGAAGTAGTCATGTTTTTAATGTAGATTCATACATGTGACACAGTTATCCAGTGACTTACTCTGGTTTAATGCATACTCATTTTATGAGTATAGATTTTCTGAAACATGAGATAAAGCAGGTACAAAATCTTTGTGAAGAGCACAGGTTTATTCTAGAAACCGTCTGGGGTGTCTCAGAAGTCAAAATTGACAGAAGACTCAAAGACTTCAAGTAAAACACAGGCTAATTGGAACACAACATTTTGTTTATCTCCATTCTGAGTTTATCCCTTTGGAACTCTTCTTACTCATCTTTAAATTTCTAGAAATCAAAGTAGCCAAGAATATCTTTTTGGCTTTCCTTAGAGAAAGCTGATCTCTGATCTGGGGCTCATTGGTTTTCCTGAAGAAATATTAGATATTCAGTTTCTTTTTCCTTTGATTCCTAGATGGCTGCTGATGATAGCTTTTTCTACCTTGGCACCACAAGTGGAGACATTCTAAAGATGAACCCTAAGACTAAACTTTTTGTCAGACACTGGGCCCATAAAGGACAAGTACAGCCTGGTAAGCAGAAACAATCAAGTCTATTCTGCATAACTGTTTTCTAATGACTTCTTCCCTTCAAGGTCCATAATTTTATAGTCTGTGAAACAAACAAAAAACTCTGTCATACATCAAGGCCACATGTACAATTGTAAGGAGCATTGAATAGTTTCTAAACCTACATTTCTGGCTTATATTTAGGAGAAAGTTATTATTATGTATCTCACTTAGAGAAGCAAAATTGCATTTCTGTGCCAGGACGATAGCGCAAAGAGCTGGAGAGCATCCTTCATATGCAAAGTTCTCAATCCCCTGAGGTCTCATGGTTCCCTATTTCATGAATTATCGAGAACATCCAGGTGTTCCCTCAAAAAAAAATCACATCTTTGTTTATACCTAGTCAAAGCATATGACTATGTTTTTTTGTTTTGTTTTGTTTTGTTTTATCATACCCAGCGATGCTCAGGGGTTACTCCTGGCTCTGCACTCAGGAATTACTCCTGGCGGTGCTCGGGGGACCATATGGGATGCCGGGATTGAACCCTGGCTGGCCTGAGCCCGCAGTGTGCAAGACAAACACCCAGCCCCAAGCATATGACTATGACTTGGTTGTTTGTAACCATGCTATTTCAGCCTTGGGGCATACCTAGAGCCATAAATAAGAAAATCGTGCTCTTCGAGCTTTAAGACTGTATTTTTTTAAAAGTTTATTGAACCACCATGAATTGCAAAGTTACAAATATATTTATGTTGAGTTTCAGGTGTACAATGTAGCAGCACCAATCCCGTCACCATTGTCTACCATCCTCAACCATTGTTCCCAGTTTCCTTCCAGCCTGCATCCTGCCCCTGTATCAGACACATTCCCCCTCCACCTTTATCATTCTGACTAATTCTACCTCTGACTAACTTCCCTCAGCATGTTTCTCTCCAGTTCATTCATGTAGCAGAAAATAACATGACTTTGTCTTTTTTATTATGTCACTGTCACTGTCTTCCCGTTCATCTTTGATTTGCTCGAGTGGGCACCAGTAACATCTCCATATGTCCTGTCTCATGCCAGTAGAGCCCAAGGGCACCTGCATGCTCCAGGAACATAAAGAGCCTCAAAACATTCCATCAGGTCATGGGAATGAGGTCTATAATTGTTGCTGGTATCTGGCATATCAAATACGACACGGTTAGCTTGCCAGGCTCTGCCGTGCAGGTAGCATACTCTTGTTGTTATCTCAAAATCCATAATAAATTTTTATTATGACTGAATAGTATTTCATTTTGTATATGTACCATAGTTTCTTTATCCAGCCATCTTTTCTTGGATATTTTGGTTGTTTTCATATTTTGGCTATTGTGAATCACGATCACGATCACGATCTTCCCGTTAATCATCTATTTGCTAGAGCGGGCACCAGTAATATCTCAATATGTCCTGTCACATGCTGTAGAGCCAAGGGCATCGGCTTGGTACAGGAACATAAAGAGCCTCAAACCATTATATTAGGTCATGAGAATGATCTAATATAATTGTTACTGGCATTTGGCATATCAAATACAACACGAGCAGCTTGCTAGGCTTGCCGTGCGGGAGGCATACTCTATAAACACCTCCAAATAAAGCCTTTATTGATGAACCGCCGCGGCGCTTGCGCCGGCTGTGATGGGCTGGTCGGCTGGGTGGAGTTCTGATGAGAGGGAAGTCCAATGTGGAAAATGGCGGCGCCCATGGAGTGGGTGGGGGTCGTCTGGCTTGTTGTGAGGTTCTGCCGGGGTGGTGGGCCAAGGCTGGAACCCACCATGCCTCCCGACTGCCTCATGAACGGCTGGGCACAGGGAGAGCAAGGAACCGCTCTGCCCCATGTCTGAGAGTCTCTGGACCAGCATACCTGGGCCGGATTGAGGAAGAAACTGCTCCAGGGTGGGTGTCGATGATCCGGGCTGTGATGGGCTGGTCAGCTGGGTGGAGTTCTGATGAGAGGGAAGTCCAATGTGGAAAATGGCGGCGCCCATGGAGTGGGTGGGGGGGTCGTCTGGCTTGTTGTGAGGTTCTGCCGGGGTGGTGGGCCAAGGCTGGAACCCACCATGCCTCCCGACTGCCTCATGAGCGGCTGGGCACAGGGAGAGCAAGGAACCGCTCTGCCCCATGTCTGAGAGTCTCTGGACCAGCATACCTGGGCCGGATTGAGGAAGAAACTGCTCCAGGGTGGGTGTCGATGATCCGGGCTGTGATGGGCTGGTCAGCTGGGTGGAGTTCTGATGAGAGGGAAGTCCAATGTGGAAAATGGCGGCGCCCATGGAGTGGGTGGGGGTCGTCTGGCTTGTTGTGAGGTTCTGCCGGGGTGGTGGGCCAAGGCTGGAACCCACCATGCCTCCCGACTGCCTCATGAGCGGCTGGGCACAGGGAGAGCAAGGAACCGCTCTGCCCCATGTCTGAGAGTCTCTGGACCAGCATACCTGGGCGGATTGAGGAAGAAACTGCTCCAGGGTGGGTGTCGATGATCCGGGCTGTGATGGGCTGGTCAGCTGGGTGGAGTTCTGATGAGAGGGAAGTCCAATGTGGAAAATGGCGGCGCCCATGGAGTGGGTGGGGGGTCGTCTGGCTTGTTGTGAGGTTCTGCCGGGGTGGTGGGCCAAGGCTGGAACCCACCATGCCTCCCGACTGCCTCATGAACGGCTGGGCACAGGGAGAGCAAGGAACCGCTCTGCCCCATGTCTGAGAGTCTCTGGACCAGCATACCTGGGCGGATTGAGGAAGAAACTGCTCCAGGGTGGGTGTCGATGATCCGGGCTGTGATGGGCTGGTCGGCTGGGTGGAGTTCTGATGAGAGGGAAGTCCAATGTGGAAAATGGCGGCGCCCATGGAGTGGGTGGGGGGTCGTCTGGCTTGTTGTGAGGTTCTGCCGGGGTGGTGGGCCAAGGCTGGAACCCACCATGCCTCCCGACTGCCTCATGAGCGGCTGGGCACAGGGAGAGCAAGGAACCGCTCTGCCCCATGTCTGAGAGTCTCTGGACCAGCATACCTGGGCCGGATTGAGGAAGAAACTGCTCCAGGGTGGGTGTCGATGATCCGGGCTGTGATGGGCTGGTCAGCTGGGTGGAGTTCTGATGAGAGGGAAGTCCAATGTGGAAAATGGCGGCGCCCATGGAGTGGGTGGGGGTCGTCTGGCTTGTTGTGAGGTTCTGCCGGGGTGGTGGGCCAAGGCTGGAACCCACCATGCCTCCCGACTGCCTCATGAGCGGCTGGGCACAGGGAGAGCAAGGAACCGCTCTGCCCCATGTCTGAGAGTCTCTGGACCAGCATACCTGGGCGGATTGAGGAAGAAACTGCTCCAGGGTGGGTGTCGATGATCCGGGCTGTGATGGGCTGGTCAGCTGGGTGGAGTTCTGATGAGAGGGAAGTCCAATGTGGAAAATGGCGGCGCCCATGGAGTGGGTGGGGGGGTCGTCTGGCTTGTTGTGAGGTTCTGCCGGGGTGGTGGGCCAAGGCTGGAACCCACCATGCCTCCCGACTGCCTCATGAGCGGCTGGGCACAGGGAGAGCAAGGAACCGCTCTGCCCCATGTCTGAGAGTCTCTGGACCAGCATACCTGGGCCGGATTGAGGAAGAAACTGCTCCAGGGTGGGTGTCGATGATCCGGGCTGTGATGGGCTGGTCAGCTGGGTGGAGTTCTGATGAGAGGGAAGTCCAATGTGGAAAATGGCGGCGCCCATGGAGTGGGTGGGGGGGGGGGTCGTCTGGCTTGTTGTGAGGTTCTGCCGGGGTGGTGGGCCAAGGCTGGAACCCACCATGCCTCCCGACTGCCTCATGAGCGGCTGGGCACAGGGAGAGCAAGGAACCGCTCTGCCCCATGTCTGAGAGTCTCTGGACCAGCATACCTGGGCGGATTGAGGAAGAAACTGCTCCAGGGTGGGTGTCGATGATCCGGGCTGTGATGGGCTGGTCGGCTGGGTGGAGTTCTGATGAGAGGGAAGTCCAATGTGGAAAATGGCGGCGCCCATGGAGTGGGTGGGGGTCGTCTGGCTTGTTGTGAGGTTCTGCCGGGGTGGTGGGCCAAGGCTGGAACCCACCATGCCTCCCGACTGCCTCATGAGCGGCTGGGCACAGGGAGAGCAAGGAACCGCTCTGCCCCATGTCTGAGAGTCTCTGGACCAGCATACCTGGGCCGGATTGAGGAAGAAACTGCTCCAGGGTGGGTGTCGATGATCCGGGCTGTGATGGGCTGGTCAGCTGGGTGGAGTTCTGATGAGAGGGAAGTCCAATGTGGAAAATGGCGGCGCCCATGGAGTGGGTGGGGGGTCGTCTGGCTTGTTGTGAGGTTCTGCCGGGGTGGTGGGCCAAGGCTGGAACCCACCATGCCTCCCGACTGCCTCATGAACGGCTGGGCACAGGGAGAGCAAGGAACCGCTCTGCCCCATGTCTGAGAGTCTCTGGACCAGCATACCTGGGCCGGATTGAGGAAGAAACTGCTCCAGGGTGGGTGTCGATGATCCGGGCTGTGATGGGCTGGTCAGCTGGGTGGAGTTCTGATGAGAGGGAAGTCCAATGTGGAAAATGGCGGCGCCCATGGAGTGGGTGGGGGTCGTCTGGCTTGTTGTGAGGTTCTGCCGGGGTGGTGGGCCAAGGCTGGAACCCACCATGCCTCCCGACTGCCTCATGAACGGCTGGGCACAGGGAGAGCAAGGAACCGCTCTGCCCCATGTCTGAGAGTCTCTGGACCAGCATACCTGGGCCGGATTGAGGAAGAAACTGCTCCAGGGTGGGTGTCGATGATCCGGGCTGTGATGGGCTGGTCGGCTGGGTGGAGTTCTGATGAGAGGGAAGTCCAATGTGGAAAATGGCGGCGCCCATGGAGTGGGTGGGGGTCGTCTGGCTTGTTGTGAGGTTCTGCCGGGGTGGTGGGCCAAGGCTGGAACCCACCATGCCTCCCGACTGCCTCATGAACGGCTGGGCACAGGGAGAGCAAGGAACCGCTCTGCCCCATGTCTGAGAGTCTCTGGACCAGCATACCTGGGCCGGATTGAGGAAGAAACTGCTCCAGGGTGGGTGTCGATGATCCGGGCTGTGATGGGCTGGTCGGCTGGGTGGAGTTCTGATGAGAGGGAAGTCCAATGTGGAAAATGGCGGCGCCCATGGAGTGGGTGGGGGTCGTCTGGCTTGTTGTGAGGTTCTGCCGGGGTGGTGGGCCAAGGCTGGAACCCACCATGCCTCCCGACTGCCTCATGAACGGCTGGGCACAGGGAGAGCAAGGAACCGCTCTGCCCCATGTCTGAGAGTCTCTGGACCAGCATACCTGGGCCGGATTGAGGAAGAAACTGCTCCAGGGTGGGTGTCGATGATCCGGGCTGTGATGGGCTGGTCGGCTGGGTGGAGTTCTGATGAGAGGGGAAGTCCAATGTGGAAAATGGCGGCGCCCATGGAGTGGGTGGGGGTCGTCTGGCTTGTTGTGAGGTTCTGCCGGGTGGTGGGCCAAGGCTGGAACTATTCACTATTGTGAATAGTGCTTAAAATAACAAAGAGTGTAAATATCACTTCTGCATAATTGTTTTTCCTCTTGACCCTTTTGATATATTCTCAAAAGTGGAAATGCTGTGTTATATGGAAGCTAAGTCCTAGTTTTAGGGTTTTATGAGGAATGTTCAGTTCTATGAGGAATGTCCAATCTTTTTGGGAAAGTCAACTTTCCCATCAGCACAAAATAAGAGTCCCTTTACCCCACATCATCACCAATACTTCCACAAACAGTGAATAAGAGTCCCTTTGCCCCCACATAATCGCCAACAGTGATGACTGTTGTACTTTTCTCTGAGCACCATTTTCTCTGGTGTGAGGTGATATCTCATTGTTTTTTGATTTGCATTTCCCTGATGATTAATGATACAAAGAATTTTCTTTTTTTCTTTTTTGGATTTCTTTGAGGAAGTTTCTGTTCATCTATTTTCCTGATTTTATATGCTTGTATGTTTTTTTCATTTTCTTTCTTTTTTTAATTATACCACCATGAGACATACAATTACAAAGATGTTCATAATTTGTTCTTGGTAATTCCAGCACCCATCCCTCCACCAGTGCCCCATTTCCATCACCAATGCACCCCCACCCCCTCTCGCCCACCCCCAGTCTGCCTTAATAGCAGGTAGCCACGTTTCCTCTCTTTCTCTCTCTCTCTCTCTCTCTCTCTCTCTCTCTCTCTCTGTCTCTGCATCTCTCTCCCTCTTCTTTTATACATTGTGACTAGCCCTGCAGATATTTAGAGTTTATCACTTAAGTCTCTTTGTGAATATATGCTTGTATGTTTTTATGTTAAAGAATTCTACCAGTGCTTTATATGTCTTGGAAATTAACCCTTTATCAGATAAGTGGTGTGAAAATATCCTCCAGTGTGTGGGCTCTCTTTGTAAATTGGTCATCATTTCCTTTGAGATGCAGAAGCTTCTTAATTTAATGTAGTCCCATTTGTTTATTGTTGCTTCTACTTGCTCAGTCAATGGCATTTTATTGCTAAATATGTCTCTAGCTTCAATTTTGTTTTCATTTCTTTGGGGGTCACACTTGGCTATGCTCATGGGTTAGTCCTTGCTCTGCATCAGAAATTACTCCTGGCAATGCTTGGGGACCATATGGGATGCCGGGAATTGAACCTGGGTTGGCTGGCTGCAAGGCAAATACCCTCCCCACTGTACTATCCCTCCACCCCCTCTAGTTTCAATTTCATAAAGAATTTTGCCTATGTTTTCCTCTATGTACCTTATGGATTCAAGTCTGATATCAAGGTCTTTAATACATTTTTATTTGTTCCAGCCTTATTTCACTGATTGGGATGAGCCTCATCCAAAAATTAATCTGAGGGTGGGTGAACCCTGTGCCAACTCAAAAAGAGCCTCCATACTCGAAAGCCTCCATACTCCATAATCACCTCCATGCTCCCGGCCAGACCCCACTTCTAGGGATGAGCCTCGTCTAGAAATTTATCTGTTGAAAAACTCAAGTAATTGGGCTTTGTGACTGAAATCTTCAGACTTCCCCATCTCCCTATACTTCCAGAAGCTCCAGTAGTCATACACATGCTCCAAAGTCACCACCCAGTAAAAATTTAAACTCCAGTCATATCATCTAGGCATGTGGCCTCAAATACAGCCAGGAGACACCTCAAACTCTAGAACATAGATAAACCAGGAGTATCACACCAGATTGGATAGGATTTAATGGAAATAGCAACCAATTTCAATTAGCAATATATAAACACAGAAAGCTTAACTTGTACCAGTACCTTAGTAATCTCTTCTACAAGGGCTTACTGCCTCCATGGTGAGATACAACAATCTTCACTAACTTTATTCTAAGAAAACATTTTTGATCATTTATAGCAAGCAATATAAAATGAATTATTGATACCCTGCAATGGGGGGCAGGCTTAAAGGGTGGTTGGGAATATTGGAGATAATGGTGGTGGGAAGGTGCAATGTTGGTGGGAATCACTTGGTGACTTTACATCCTGTTGTTCATCGATTTGCTCGAGCGGGCACTAGTAATATTTCCATTTGACCTATCACGTGCCATTGTAGCCCAATGGCATCTTGTTACTTCAGGGATACGCAGAGCCTCAAACCGTTCATTCAGGGTCTTGACAAAGAAGTCTGACCACATTGTAGGTGGGCGGCCATGTGATCTTTTGACATCCCGTGGGACCCAGTCGGTAACGGCTCTAGTCCAGTGGACATCTCTAAATCGCATTACATGTCCAGCCCATCTGATTTTTGATGCCTTGGCAAATGAGACAGCGTCCCTGACTTGATGCCTTGGCAAATGAAACAGCGACAGAGGTTGGAGCTCTGGATTCCTTCTCTCACTTGAGTGAGGCGTGATATTCCAGGCATAGTTCTTTCAATTCCTCTTTGAGGACCCGAATAGCATTCTCATCCTGCTTTCGTAGAGCCCAAGTCTCTGAGGAGTATGTTAATGCAGGGAGAATGATGGAGTTGAAGAGATGTGCCGGAGCTGGAGGTTCTTTGTCTTTTTTTTTTCTTTTCCCAAATTTTATTACACCACTTTTAGACATACAATTGCAAGATGCTCATGTAGAGTTTTGGTTCTACAGTGTTCCAACACCCATCTCCCATCACCAATGTCCCCACCTCCCTCCCCCTCCCACACCTCAACTACTTGGAGGGTTCTGTATGTCTTTTCTCTCCTCTCTATCTCTTCTTCCCGCCAAACTTCCCTGCACATCGTAGAATGCAGTACATTAAAGGACATAACTGTTTCCACTAGTTTGATGGACTGCGCAGCCACAAACGATCACACGACTTAGGGGCCTCGTGGTCAGCATCCAGACAGCAAAGGTGGCAGCTAGTGTGGTGGGCGAGTCTCATCCGGCTGGTTCCAGAATCCCCCCAGAGGTGATGGGCCCACTCCCAAAAAACCCATATGTCCTCCTGGGAGCCCCATGGTCAGCTAGGCCTGGGGAAAGCAGAGTTCCAGCTTCCCCAGCCTCATTTGAGACTGCATGCTATGGCTGGTCACCCCAGGGCAGCTCCTGGGTGGGGCCACCAGGCTCGACAAAATGGAGGGGGAAGGGTCAATTCCTGACTCCATCTGATGAATTCCCAGTGATTCCTGTTTCTGGGAGCTGCCTACCTGGGCTCGAACTGGTTTTGCTCTGTTAATCTGGTCTTGAGGTAGCATCCCAGCATCCAGAGAGCAAAGGTGGCGGCTAGTGTGGTGGGCGAGTCTCATCAGCTGCTTCCGGAACCCCCAGAGGTGATGGGCCCACTCCCAAAACCCATCTGTCCTCCTGGGAGCCCCATGGTCAGCTCCTGGAGGTTCTTTGTCTTTTTAGCTATTTCTTCGATGCTTTTGAAGGCATTCCATGCTGCTCTCTTCCTCCTGCACAGCTGAAGTCTTAGGTCGTTCATCATGTTGATTTCTTGACCTAGGTACACATAGCTGCTGCATTCAGTGATGTTTGTTCCATTGAGAGTGAACGGGGCCTCTGGAACTAGTTCATTTCTCATGAACATAGTTTTGTTGAGATTCAGCTGTAGACCTATCTTTCCATATTCTCGGTCAAAGTCAGCCAGCATTTGTGCCGCTTGGCTAATATTTGGTGTTATTAGAACGATGTCATCAGCAAAGCAGAGGTGGTGTAGTTGCCGACCGTCTATCTTCACTCCCATTCTTTCCCATTCTAATTGTCACATGATGTTCTCAAGGATGGCGCTGAAGAGTTTTGGTGAAATGGTATCACCCTGCCGAACCCCTCTTTTGACATCAATGATCACTTCTTTGTAGAATGGTGAGATCCTGGTGGTGAATCCGTGATACAGCTCACGAAGGATCTTGATGTATTGGGTTTGAACACCCTCTTTGGCTAGGGCTTCAATGACCACTTCAGTCTCCACATAATCAAGGCTTTCTTTAAATCAATGAACGTGAGACAGAGTGGCATCTTGAACTCCCTACAAACTTCAATGAGCTTGGTTACCATGTGGATATGGCCAATTGTGCTGAATCCTTTTCGGAAGCCAGCTTGCTCACATGGTTATCCTTTATCTAATGTTCTGCCAATCCTGTTCAGGATGACTCGAGTGAACAGCTTGTAGATGATAGACAACAGGCAGATGGGAGGATAGTTGCCAATGTCGTGGATGTCTCCCTTCTTGAACAGTAGAACTGTCCTGCTGGTTTTCCATTGGGAGGGCACCTTGCATTCAGACAGGTAGCATGTGAAGAGCCGCGCCAGTGTATTCATGAGTACCGACGGCAGATTCTTCAGGTGTTCGGGTCTGACTTTGTCTGGGCCTGGTGCTGTTCAGCTTCTTTACCGATGAAATGGCATGTTGGATTTCAGAAGGGAGAATGTTGGGAACGACATATCCATCCTGTGGATTTTGGTATGTGGGCAGGTGGACGTGGCTATCAGAGATCTGAATAGAAATCATGGATAGACTGAGTAGAAGCCAGTAATAAAAAAAAATGTTGGTGGGAATACTGTTGGCATATTGAATGTATCTAGCAAATCATCATGAACAACTTTGTGAATTAGATAAATAAATTAAGATATATTTTAAAAATCAATACATTTTGATTTGACTGCTATGCATGGCATCAGAAAAAGGTTTAAGGTCTTTTTTTTCCTCTTTTTGCATGTGACCAAGCAGTTTTTAAAAGCATCACTTATTTAAAGGCTTTATGGCCAGAGCGATAGTACAGCAGGAAGAACATTTGCCTTGCATGCAACCAACCAGGTTCAATCCCTAGCATCCCATATGGTCTCCTGAGCACCGCCAGGGGTAATTCCTAAATGAAGAGCCAGAAAATAGCCCCTGAGCATCACCAGGTGTTACCCAAAAAAGCAAATGAATAAATAAATAAATAAATAAAAACAAAAAATAAAGGCTTAACTTACTACACTTCATACCTTGTGCTATGTTATTGAGGATTAGCTGAACATATTCCTGAGAAACTGTCTCTGGATTTTGTATTCTATTACATTGATCTGAGGATCTGGTCTTATTCCAATACCACACTGTTTTTATAACTACTGCTTTATAGTATAGTTTGAAGTTAGGGGAAAGTGATGACTCATCAATTTTCCTGAGAATTGCTTTGACTATTTGGTAGGGATGAGGATGTTTATTGTTCTATATGAATTTCGGGGACAGAGATACAAGGGGCAGAGCTGCTAGCAGCTCTCCCTGTTACCGCAAAGCGGTCGCACAGTTCACCTGTAAATTATGAAGAGCAGTCCACCTGCCCCTCTCAGAGATCCCAACAAGCTACCAAGAGTATCCTACCCACGTGGCAGAGCTTGGCAAGTTGTCTGTCGCGTATTCTATATGCCAAAACCAGTAAAAATAATGGATCTCATCCCCCTGACCCTGAAAGAGCTCTAAATGTGGCAGCACCAAGAAGCATGAGCAAGGAGAGGCTGATAAAATCTCAGGGTCAAACTAGGCTGCCAAAATGAAAAAGGACTAAAATGACTGTCTGTACTTTCAATGCATGTATGCTGGCATCGGAAGCATATATCGAGGACCTGATGGTGCAAACGCAAAAGATCAAGTATAACATCATTGATCTGACCAAGACGAGAAGGCATCAATCACATCACTCCATTTTCGACACCAGAGAAGAACTGTTCCTCATAACATGTGACGAAAGAGGTGTCGGTGGTGTTCGTGTCCTTGTTAACACAAACCTGGCCATGAGCATTGATTCATTTGAGTGCCTGATAACAAAATTGGACGAACAGCTTGTAGATGACAGACAAAGGCAGATGGGGCGATAGTTGCCAATGTCGTGGATGTCTCCCTTCTTGAACAGTTCTGTTGGATTTCAGAAGGGAGAGGCGTTGGGAACAACGTATCCATCCTGCGGAATTTAGTATGTAGGCAGGTGGACATGGCTATCAAAGACATCTGAGTAGAAGTCCTGGATAATCTTCTCCATTGCCTTTCTGGAAGATGTGACAGATCCATCAGGATGTTGGAGGGCAGTCTTCTTGGTCTTATAGTTGGCAAAGGACAGGCAGGCGTTGTGAATGCTTTTCCCGGCTTCTGCTGCATCTTCCAGTATTTCTGCTCTTCTCTCTTTGAGGTCTTCCTTTATCACTTCTCTGCACTGCTTTGCAAGCTTGGATGTTAGCATTTGGTCGCCTGAGGCTCGCGCCTTGCCACGTTGGTGAATGAGCTCAAGAGTTTTTGAAGACAGGCATCCTTTTGTGGTTTTTTCTCTCGGCATTCTTCGCACAATCATGGAGGTGCTGAACCAGTCAGTTGTATTCTTTATCAATGTCATCAATGATGGTATCTTCCCATGTTGCCGCAATGGTGCCAAAGAGTTCCCAGTTGGTGGTTTTTCTGGGAGTTCTCTTCTTAAACTTTGCAGCCTTTTCTCCCTGTTGCATGAAGTAGAATTTTTCACGAAGGAGACGGTGGTTCAATCCTGTTTGGAATTTTGGGACTACAGCAGCATCGGTCAGGCAAAACCATCGATTGAAGATGATGTGGTCAATTTCATTGTGGAACTGTCCACCAGGGGATTCCCATGTCCAACATTTCGATTCAGCCTTCTGGAACTGTGAGTTCCCATGAATGGTCTTGGTGGACATGATATAGCTCCGACTACATGGAGTGACTGAAGGGTATGTCCTGCTTGTCAGGGTGGAGAGCGACATCACACTCAGCAATGCTTAGGGGTTACTCCCTGGCTCTGCACTCAAAAATTACTCCTGGCAGTGCTTAGCCCAGCAAGCTACTAAGAGTATACCGCCGCACGGCAGAGCCCCTGCAAGCTGTCCAAAGCATATTTAATATGCCAAAACCAGTAATAAAAATGTTCATCTTCCTGACCCTGAAAGAGCCCTTAATACGGCAGCACTAAGACGGACAAATAAGGAGGGCCTGATAAAATTTCAAGGCCATACTAAGCTGCCAAAACGAAGGACTAAAATGACTGTCTGTACTTTCAATGCATGTACACTGGCAATGGAAGCATATATCGAGGACCTGATGGTGCAAGCGCAAAAGATCAATTATGTCATCATTGGTCTAACAGAGACGAGGAGGCATCAATCACATCACACCGTTTTTGACAACGAAGAACTGTTACTCAGAACATGCGATGAAAGAGGTGTCGGTGGCGTCAGTGTCCTTGTTAACATGAACATTGTCATGAACATTGATTCATTTGAATGCTTAACAAACCAGATAGGACGATTACACTTGACAAGAAGTGGCCCACTACCAGCAGTTTCTATCTTCGTTGTCTACGCACCAACATCCACATATAAGGAAGAAGAAACTGAGAAATTCTACATGGAACTGGAGGCATTCTATGAAAAAGATCACACCGTCTACAAGATCATAGTCGGTGATTTTAGTGCCAAGATAGGACTAAGAAAATGGGCCAAAGAACTCCACATCAGGACCCAGGGCCTAGGAATGGAATGAACAGGGTGAGAGACTACTTGCATTAACATACGCCTCAGAAATATGGGCCCTATGAAAGCAGGATGAGAACACTATTCGAGTCTCCCAAAGAGGAATCGAAGGAGCTATGCTTATAATATCACGTCTCACTCAAGTGTGAGAAGGAGTCCAGAGTTCCAACCTCTGTCAATGATCAAGAGTCAGGGATGCTGTCTCGTTTGACTAGGTGTCAAAAATCAGATGGGCTGGACATGTAATGCAACTTGAGACGCCCACTGGACAAGAGCCGTTACTGACTGGATCCCACAAGATGTCAAAAGATCACATGGCCTCCCACCTACAAGATGGTCAGACTGCTTTGTTAAGACCCTGAACAAACGATTTGAGTCTCTTCATATTTCTGGAGCAAGCAAATGCCATTGGGCTACACTGGCACATGACAGGGACAAATAGAAACGTTATTGGTGCCTGCTTGAGCAAATCGACAAAAACAGGATTTCAGTGATGAATTTCGGAGAGTTTTATATATTTCTTTGAAAATTTCATGGGTATACTTATAGGGGTCACATTAGGTATACTTATAGGGGTCATAATACTTTGGAGACTAATGTATTTTTTGGTTTTAATCCTCCCAATACATGAATAGGGGATGGATTTCCATTTCTTTGTGTACTCTTTTATTTCATTAAATAATATAGTTTTATTTGTATAGATCTTTCACTTCACAGTTAAGTCAATTATATTTGCATATAAGAAATTCATGGGTGTCAGTTTCATAGCCTGCCACTTACTATACAAATCTATTGTTTCTATATGTTCTATTTGTAGACTTACTGTTTATTTTAGTAAGTATAATGATATTATATTTTTAGATATAATATCATTACATCTACAAATAAGTAGATGTAATGATATTATAACAAAGGAAGTAACTTCTTCCTTTCCTATCTGAATGCCCTTGATATATTTTTTCTTGCCTAATTGCTCTGGCAAGTACTTCTAATAGTTTGGTGAATAGAAGTAGTGACAGGACACAGCATG
Source organism: Cryptotis parvus (assembly GCA_021461705.1). Lineage (NCBI taxonomy): Eukaryota > Metazoa > Chordata > Mammalia > Eulipotyphla > Soricidae > Cryptotis > Cryptotis parvus. The sequence goes on along the minus strand of JAJIBD010025934.1, from coordinate 47,377 downwards.
TCAGTGTCTGATCTTAGGCAAAAGCTATTTTCTCACTGAGTATGTTTGCTGCGGGCTTGTGGCAAATGTCTTTGACTATGTTGAGAAAATTTCCTTCAATTCCCATTTTTAAGAGTTTTTATCATGAGTTGGTGTTGGATTTTATTAAATGTCTGCATCTATTGAGATCATCATATGATTTTGTGTATGTTTAATCATCCATGCATCCCAGAGTTAATCCCACTAGGTCATGGTGTCTTTTTAATGAGTTTTTTAAATTCAATTATAAATATTTGTTGAGGATATTTGCATCTATGTTAATCAGAATTATAATCTGTAATTCAATTTTGTGCTGTCTCAGCTTTTGGCATGAGAGTGATATTTGATTCATAGAAACTATTTGAGAGTTTTTCCATTTTTTCAATTTCATGAAAGAGCCTGAAAAAATTGGAAGTAGTTCTTTAAAGTTTTGAAAGAAAATTACATGTGAATCCATCTGGGCCTGGGGTTTAGTTTCAGAGGTTAATTTTTTTTTACAGAATTTTCTGGTTTTTATTTTTTTAATTTTTTATTTTTACAATTATAAAGATACAATTGAAAATCGCATTACATGTCCAGCCCATCTGATTTTCGATGCCTTGGCAAACGAAACAGCGTCCCTGATTCTGGAATAGCGACGGAGGTCAGAACTCCGGATTCCTTCACTCACTTGAGTGAGACGTGATATTCCAAGCATAGCTCTTTCGATGCCTCTCTGGGAGACCCGAATAGCATTCTCATCCTGCTTTCGTAGGGCCCAGGTCTCTAAGGCGTATGTTAATGCAGGGAGAACGGTGGAGTCGAAGAGATGTGCCCAGAGCCGGAGGTTCTTTGTCCTTTTAGCTATTTCTTCAATGCCTTTGAAGGCATTCCATGCTGCTCTCTTCCTCCTGCGCAGCTCAGGTTTTAGGTCGTTCATCATGTTGACTTCTCGACCTAGGTACACATAACTGCTGCATTCAGAGATGTTTGTTCCATTGAGAGTGAATGGGGCCTCAGGAACTAGTTCATTTCTCATGAACATAGTTTTCTTCAGATTCAGCTGTAGACCTACCTTTCCACATTCTCGGTCAAAGTCAGCCAGCATTTGTGCCGCTTGGCTAATGTTTAGTGTTATTAGAACGATGTCATCAGCGAAGCGGAGGTGGTGTAGTTGCCGACTATCTATCTTCACTCCCATTCCTTCCCATTCTAATTGTCTCATGATGTTCTCGAGGGTGGCACTGAAGAGTTTTGGTGAGATGGTATCACCCTGTCGAACCCCTCTTTTGACATCAATGATCACTTCTTTGTAGAATGGTGAGATCCTGGTGGTGAATCTGTAATACAGCTCACGAAGGATCTTGATGTATTGGGTTTGAGCACCCTGTTTGACTAGGGCTTCGATGACTGCTTTTGTCTCCACAGAATCAAAGGCTTTCTGTAAATCAATGAACGTGAGACAGAGCGGCATCCTGTACTCCCTACAAACCTCAATGAGCTTGGTTACTGTGTGGATATGGTCGATTGTGCTGAATCCTTTCTGGAAACCTGCTTGCTCGCATGGTTGTCCTTCATCTAGTGTTCTGCTAATCCTGTTCAGGATGACTCGTGTAAACAGCTTGTAGATGACAGACAACAGGCAGATGGGGCGATAGTTGCCGATGTCGTGAATGTCTCCCTTCTTGAACAGTAGAACTGTCCTGCTGGTTTTCCATTGGGAGGGCACCTTGCATTCAGACAGTTAGCGTGTGAAGAGCCGAGCTAGTGTATTGATGAGTACCGACGGCAGATTCTTCAGGTGTTTGGGTCTGACTTTGTCTGGGCTTGGTGCTGTTCCCTTCTTTACCGACGAGATGGCATGTCGGATTTCAAAGAAGGGAGAATGTTGGGAATGACATATCCATTCTGTGGAATTTGGTATGTGGGCAGGTGGATGTGGCTATCAAAGAGATTTGATTAGAAGTCCTGGATAATCTTCTCCATTGCCTTTCTGGAAGATGTGATAGATCCATCAGGGCATCGGAGGGCAGTCATCTTGGTCTTATAGTTGGCGAAGGACAGGCGGGCAGTGCGAATACTTTTCCCGGCTTCTGCTGCATCTTCCAGTATTTCTGCTCTTCTGTCTTTGAGGTCTGCTTTTATCGCTTCTCTGCACTGTTTAGCAAGCTTGGACGTTAGCATGTTGTCTCCTGAGGCTCGCGCCTTGCCACGTTGGCGAATGAGCTCAAGAGTTTCTGAAGACAAGCGTCCTTTTGTGTCTTTCTCTCTCTCGGCATTCTTCGCACAATCATGGAGGTGCTGAACCAGTCGGTTGTATTCTTCATCGATGTCATCAATGATGGTATCTTCCCATGTTGCCACAATGGTGCCAAAGAGTTCCCAGTTGGTGGTCGTTCTGGGAGTTCTCTTCTTAAACATTGCGGCTTTTTCTCCCCGTTGTGGGAAGTAGAATTTTGCACGAAGGAGACGGTGGTCCGATCCTGTCTGGAATTTGGGGCAACATCGGTCAGCAACATTGGTCAGACAAAACCGTCGATTGAAGGTGATGTGGTCAATTTCATGGGCTGAATCAGATGGGCTGGACATGTAATGCGATTTAGAGACAACTGCTGGACTAGAGCCGTTACCGACTGGATCCCACGGGATGGCAAAAGATCACGTGGCCGCCCACCTACAAGATGGTCAGACTTCCTTGTTAAGACCCTGAAGGAACGGTTTGAGGCTCTTCATATTCCTGAATCAACCAGATGCCATTGGGCTACATTGGCACGTGATAGGGTCCAATGGAAATGTTACTGGCGCCCACTCGAGCAAATCGATGAATAACGGGATTCAAGTGATCAAGTGATCAAGTGACAATTAAAAAGTTCATATTTGGGTTTTGGCCATACAGTGTTCCAGCACCCATCCCTCCACCAGTGCCCATCTCCCACCACCAATGTCCCCGGTTCCCTCTCCCCACCCCCAGCCCTCCTCCATGGCAGGTTCTTTATTTCTTTCCCTTTCTCTTTCTCAGAGGTTAATTTTGATTGCCATTTTGATTTCCTCAATAATAGTAAGTCTGTACAGGTATTCTATATCATCTTGGTTCAGCCTTGATAGGTCACAAGAGTTCAAAATTTATCCATTTCTTCTAGGTTCTCTCCTTTCAAGGGATAAAGATTTTCAAAGTAATCTTTGATGATTCTTCGAATCTCTGTGGTATCTGTTGTGTCAACTCCCCACAATACACACACACACACACACACACACGTTCATTTATGACTTTGTTGATTATTAGGGTTCTCTCTTTTTCTTGTGAGTCTTGAAAGTGTTTTATCAATTTTTGTTTCTCTGTTTCTATTTGTGGTTAACATTTTCAGTACAGTGTGGTTCTATTTTCAGTGCAGTATGATCTGAGAATCTAGTTTATATGACTTGTATCCTCTTCTCTTTATGGAGGTATATTTTGTGTTCCAGCAAATTAAAAGTCACATATAAACCCCTTTCTTCCATTTCTTCTTCAAATCTGATGTATTTCCTTTCTTAGTTTTAGTTAGTTTATCTAATAAAAGGGTGAGGAGTGTAATGTTGAAGCCTCGAATTATTTATTATGATGTTGTTATCAATGTCTTCTGCCATATTAGCAGTTCTTGTATTTTCCTGGTGCTTTATTAGATGTTTTTATGTTTAGAAGTGTGACTTCTTCCTTATGAATATATCTCTTGATCATTAAAAATGACCCTCGCTGTCTCATAACATTTTGTGCCTGAAATCTATGTTGTGTGATACTAGTATGGCCACCCTGGCATTTTTGAAGGAATATTTTGCTTGACGGATTGTCTTCCAAACTTTTGCTTTGAGTCTGTGTTTGCTCTGACTATACAAATGTGTTTCTTATAGGCAACAAAAAAGTTGGATTCAATTTTCTTATTCATCATGCTATACTCTGTCTCATAATTAGTGTGTTTAGGCAGTGGATATTGAGTGAGATTATCAGAGTTTTGTGCCATTTTTCTTTACAAGTTCAACTTATTGGTGAATTTTATCTTAAAGTGCCCCTTTTATTCTTGTAACAATAGTTTTGAGTCAATGAAATAGCTGAGCTGTCATTTATCTGTAAATTTCTGTATCAGTCTAAATGAGAATCTGACTGGATAAATTATTCTTTTTTGTTTTTTGGTCACACCTGGTGATGCTTCTGACTCTTCACTCAGGAAATACTCTAGACAGTGTACAGGGGACCAGATGGGGTGCTGGAAAGCAAATCTGGGTTGGCAGCACACAAGGCAAATGCCCTACCTGCTGTACAACAGTTCCAGTCTAGATAAAATATTCTTGCTGAAGCATTCATTTCATTGAATTTTTACCTTTATTTGTTTATTTGAATCACAATGAGACACAGTTACAAAATTGTTCATGGTTGGGTTTCAGTCATACTTCCCCAGTGTACATTTCCCATCACCAATATCCCCAGTGTCCTCCCTCCGCTGCCCATCCCCCAACAGTCTGCTCTACAGTAGGCAATCTCTCTCTCCTTTGAGCATTATGGTTTGCAATACCAAAGATTATCATGTTTGACCCTTTACCTACTTTTTGCACTCAATTCTTGGCCAGAGTGATCATTTCCAACTATCATTGTCATAGTAGGCCCTTCTCTATCCGAACAACCCTCTCCCCCACAGCTATGGAAAGTTTTCAACTATGAACCAGTCCTACTAAAACTCATTTATTCCTATTATCTTTGAGTATTAGTCTCATAGTAGTTCTTTTAGATTCCACAAATGAGTGCAATCATACTATGTCCCTCTCCCATTTCCTGTCATTCCTTTCTCATTTCACTCAGCATGATACTCTCCATTTCCATCCATTAATAAGCAAATGTTATGACTTCATTTTTCCTAACAGCTACATAATATTCCATTGTGTAGATCTGTCATATTTTCTTTAACCAGTCATCTCTTCTCAGGCACTCATATTGTTTCCAAATTCTGGCTATTGTGAATAGTGCTGCAAGAAACATAGAAGTGCAGATGACATTCATGCTATGTGTTTCGGGAATATACCCAGAAGTAGTATTGCTAGGTTATATGGGGAGCTCATTTTCTAGCTTTTTTTGCCATTTGAGTCAAACTGAGTGATGCTCAGGAGTTACTCCTGGATCTTCGCTCAGGAATTACTCCTAGCGGTGCTCAGGGACCATATATGGGATGCCGAGGATTGAACTTGAATCAGCCATGTGCAAGGCAAACACGCTACCGGCTGTGCTATCGTTCCAGCCCCTCAATTTATAGCTTTTTGAGGAATGTTAATATTGTTTTCTGAAAGGCTGGACCAGTTGGCATTACCACCAACAATGAAGGAGAGTCGCTTTCTCTCTGCATCCATGCCAGCCCTGGTTTCTCTTGTTCTATTTGTTGTGTGCCCGTTTCTGTGGTGTGAGATGATGTCTCATTGTTTTGATTTGCATCTCCCTGATAATTACCTATGTAGAACATTTTTTTCATGTGCCTTTTGGCCATTTGTATTTCTTCTTTGAGGAAATTTCTGTTCATTTCTCCCCATTTTTGATGAGGTTGGATTTATTTTCTTGTAAAGTTCTACCAGTGCCTTATATATCTTGTATATTAACCCTTTATCAGATGGGTAATGGGTAGCTATTTCCCCAATCTGTGGGCTGTCTTGGTATCTTGGTCACCTATTGGAGCTAAGTGGGGTTCCCAACAGATGATGGGGTCCAGCAGGTTCACTGGCTGTGTTTGGGGCTGACAGTCATTCCCCCAGCTGATGGACAAAGGAGCACACCAACAGTTCTAGAAAATCTAAGGCTTTAATCTATCTCCACTCACTTCTCACTCCAACTCACTCCACACACAAACCACCACCAAGTTAAATCAAATCTGTCAGAGATATATACTTTGCAAAAAGACTGGGAGAAGGGCATTACAAAAAGGTAAAGACCATTTATCCCGAAACAGTGAGGTGAGAGGAAACTTCCCCTTTCCAGGGCAAAACTTCCTGGGGCCGTTGCTCCAGTACCTAGGGCTGTAGGCTGGAAACTTGGGCATGTTATTTTCTCTCATCCTTGGCTCATAATCAATTATTCCAATAATATTTCTAGTCATTTTATATAAACACAGTAAGAATGACAGACATTATCTACACCTGGGATTAAATTTAAGGAGTGGCAATTCCTGGGGACATCTCGCCATATATCCCAGACTATATTCCCCCAATTGTTTATTCCTGATCCCCTCAGGGTCCTATTGATCTATTGCATATCTTTGGGTCAGAACAGTGCTTGCTCCATGACATGGCCTTGCTCTCAGAACATTGTGCAGGACACCTAGTCTATCCCATGTTGCGTCAAGGTGATTCACTCACTGCTTGCCCTGGGTCCATACAGTGGCATGGTGGGACCCTCCTTTAGGAGTGTAAGGAATTAGAATCAATCTAAGGGCAACTGAGATTTTTAGTTAAGAAATATGAAGGATGCCCAGGAGTAATTAATTCAGGGTTAATTAACTCCTATATCCCAAATGCATAGCCTGTCTTCCTATGTGTATACAAAAACTCCTTTGTAGTAGCATAAGCATGTGTAAAGGGTATATAGGAAAGAGAGAAGCAACCCGTTATTTGTCACTTGTCACTTGTCTTCCTGTTCATCAATTTTCTCAAGTGGGCACCAGTAATGTCTCTGTTCATTGGGAATGAGGTCCATTATTGTTACTGTTTTTGGCATATCGAATACATCCCAGGGGCCCCAGTCTTTTACTATGTCAGACCATCAACCATCCAGGGCCCAAGAGGCAGAGCCCTGGGTGTAGACAAGCCTGTCTCCTGTCTGCCACCTCTTGACACAGCCAGGCACTACAGCCACACCTGGAACACCTCGAGGGGCAGGAGGCAAAACCCTTTATTTACCATATGAAACCAAGGGCTAGCAAGTAGGGCTGTGAATAGAAAGTAGTCCAATAGTAATCAAAGTCACCATTCCTTTTCAGGTGCAGAAGCTTCTCAGTTTAATGTAGTTCCATGGTTTATCTTTGCATCACATGCTTGGTAGTGGTATTTCTTCCTTAAAGATTCCTTTAGCTTTAATGTCTTACAACCTTTTTCAGTCTGAAATCTATGTCATCTGGTACTAGTATGGCCACACTGGTTGTTTTGAAGTTGTTTTCTTGAACTTTTGTTGTCCAGTCTTTGACTTTGAGTCTGTATTTACTCTGACTATTCAAATATGTTTCTTGTAGGCAGAACATTGGATTCAATTTTTATTCCATTCCCCCCCACACTCCAACCCCCGTGCCTGCATTCTCCGGTTCTGGGAACTTTTCAGCAGTGATGTCTTTGTCTGATTGTAGTTGCCTCCCCTGTCTCTCTGGGATGCCAAAGAGTCTTATATTGTTCCTCTTGAATTCATCCCGTAGTTATCTTGTCTGCCATTGAGTTATTTTGAGATCTCCTGTTCCCTGGAGGTTTTCTGCATCTCATCTTCAATTATTATTATTATTATTCTGTGTTGAGGGCATTCATTGAGTTTTTAATTTCATCTACCAAATATTTTTAATGACATTTCTGCCAGTGGTTTATTTCTGCTCTTATTTCCCCCTATATTTTATTGGCTGCCTGATACATTGTTTCTCTCATATCCTCCTGTATTTTATTGGATGTCTATTCCATGTTTCTTTGCAGTCATTAAACATCCTCACCATTTTGTCAGTATTACTTGTTGAGGTTTCAGGGCTCTTTATTCATTCCTTATTGTAGGGTTATGCACTAATTCCCCACGGTCCCCGTGGTCCTATGAAGGTGGTTCCTTCCAAAACACTATTAGCTTCCCCACCTCCCTCACTGCCAGGGAGGGCTCTGGGAATACGTAGTGGGTGGTGTTTTTTTTTATTTCCCCCATCAAAGATATTCCCTTCCTCTTTGGTGTTCCTATGTAATTTGTGTGGAGCCTCTTGCACTGATTGAGAGAAACTGTTCTTTGGCCTGAATTTACTGTTCCTTTTTGATGAAGGTTATATTGTTTCTTATACTCAATGTTATTTTTGTGGTTTGGGGGGAATCTTGATTGAAGTAGAAGCTAATGGACTTTTGACCTATTGTGTTTGTGGTAGCCAGGCTGCTCTGGTGAGAGTTCAGTATCACTGTCTCTGTATCACTGTCTTCCTGTAGATAATAGATTTGCTCGAGCGGGCACCAGTAACATCTCAATATGTCCTGTCACATGTGAGATAGCCCAAGGGCATCTTCCCACTTCAGGAACATAAAGAGCCTCAAACCATTCCATCAGGTCATGGGAATGAGATATATAATTGTTACTGGTATTTGACATGGCAAATACGGCATGGGTAACTTGCCAGGCTCTGCCGTGCAGGTGGGATACTCTTGTAGTCACCTCAAAACTCGAGCATTTATTGATGAACCGTGTGACCACAAAGTGGCCGTGTGAGCCGGCTATGATCAACTCTTCTGCTGGGTGGAGCTCTGAGGAGAGGGGAGTCTGGATGTGGAAAATGGCGGCCCTCATGGTGTGGGAGTTCCTCTGGCTTCTTGTGAGGCTATGCTGGGGTGGCGGGCCAGGGCTAGAACCCGCCATCCCTCCTGGATGCTTCATGATCAGCTGAGCACAGGGAGAGCAAGTAGCAGCTCTGCCCTGTGTGTGTGAGGTCTCTGGATTGGCATACCTGGGCTAGCCTTGAAAAAGACTGCTTCAAGGTGGGTCAATGATGAGCAGTAATCATGCATATAATTATACACATACATATAATTACAGCAGTAATCATACACATAATTATACATTAGCTATATATAGCTAATACACATATATACATTATATGCATACACTGCTAATGTATACTTTTATAAGGTAGATTAGCATCAGATTTCTCAAAAATAATAAAAATTCAAGACCTCAAAAACAAGCATTTTTTAAGAATTCCAAGAAAATAAAAGATAAATCATGGACAACAGTGTCCTTACAGAAAACATGATTAATATGAAACAACTTATGGAATATCTAAGCTTTCTTGAGCAATCTACTAGAGAATGGATTTTAATTAACTAGAAGATAACTCTGGGAAAACTTAAGCCAAAGAACCTGTAAATTAAAACTCTGCAACAAGGTTGGAAAAGAGAAAGACAAATATAAGTGTGCTAATAAAATATAAAAACATACAATTTAGGGCTGAGCTGTTGCCCGCTTGGCCTGTACTGGGCTGATGAAGGGTCTTGGAAGGGGGGCAGGGCCAGGCTCTCTCTGCCTCCCCCATCAGATCCCCAGAGGCCCATAAACCCCATAGATCACAACCACAGTCACTTTCAAGGTTTGGACTCCACAGCTCGGCAGAGCCACACCCAATGGAATAGTTGAGTTTCAAGCCCAGATATGCAGGACTGTGTGATCGAATCCACCGAGTGCAGGTGCAGAGCACCTACACATTATCTCAAAACCTAGTTCAGTATAAGAGACAAGGAAATCAGTCTTATGAGGTATATAGGTGGAGTATAAATGGTTACATGGGAAAACCACACTCAATGCTGGTCTGACCTGTTGGGAGGTGCGTGGGTGGAGTTCAGTCACTATGTGTGTTCAAATCCCCTGCCACAGTCTTGCTCTTTGTGTCTTTGAGTATCTTAGACATCTTCCACATTTCTTCTCCTTATCAGAAGTGTTGTATAGTTGGTTACTGCTGGTTGAGTCTTCAGAACTGCCATATTCAATCACTAAGTGTGGTGGGGCTCTGCATTGCTCCCATTGTGACTTTTGCAATTTGGTAGTCTTTTTTGTGTGTTTTTGTGTATATAGATTAGAATGTCAGTGTATGATCTATGAGAGCTAAAGTAATTAGCTTTATAATATTTTTTCACAATATTCTTGACTTGGGGGTCCATTCTAAGTACAGCTTCCTAATAAGGTCCAAGATGGTTTGACTTAGTGAGACCAGTGTGTGGCTGAGCTGGGTCCTACTCTGGGCCTACCCAGACAGCAGCTGCACTCTGCAGGGTCATGAATCCTTTAGGAATAGGGTCCCTGGAGTTTGCCCTGGCTTGTTGTCAAAAACTCCTTCCTCCATGGCTCCCTCCTCTTGAAGCACTGGGCCCCATAGCGGCCAGTGGTGTCAAAGTGCACAGCCTACCTAGAAGCCTGTTCCTGCCTGAGGTGGCCAGTTCAGTTGCTGACCCCTCCTCCCCAGTTTTTCCAATAGCGCCTTCACCTGGCTTCATGGAGAGGGAGCTCCTGACTGTCAAGACTGTATTTTTCTAATATGTAAACATTGTATTTTAGATTTAGCCAACATAGTACGTCATGAAAAAGACAAACATCAGTTACTTTTTTTATTTATAGAAGAATTTGTACCAATTGACTGAAAGTTCACTGATGTTTCTATTCAAATAAAAATTAAAGTCTACAATAAATAATACATTTAACTTTATGGGGCTCGCAGGCACATCCTGTAGGGCTTGGGAGATACTCTTGGCACACAATAATGGCTCTATAATGGCTTCCTGTACTTTGTCCCTTTGAGGCTTCTTTTTTTTGGGGGGTCACACCCAGCAGTGCTCAGGGGTTACTCCTGACTATACACTCAGGATTTACTCCTAGTGGTGCTCGGGGGACCGTATGAGATACTGGGAAATCAAACCCAGGTTGGCCACGTGCAAGGCAAACGCCCCACCCGCTGTGCTATCGCTCTGGCCCCTGAGGCTTCTTTTCTACCAAAAAATAAGTTCCCAAAATAAGTTCTATTATTTCAAATACCCGAGAACATTACAAGGACTGTTTCTATTTTAATTTTGAAAACTTGCTCTAGGTTCTTTGAGTATGTCACTTTTAATAACAGTGATATTAACCAACCTTAGATACTTTCCCACTTAGCAGATAGTCTAAAGAAGATTGAAAATATTATGAAAATATTATTCTTAATAACATTTAATAATCAGTATTTTGTTTATTTATTTATTTTTTGCTTGGGGGGCCATACCCAGCAGTGCTTGGGGTTTGCTCCTGACCCAGCATACTCTCCCAGGTCAGCCGCATGCAAAACAGGTGCCCTGCCCTGTACTATTCCAGCCCAAATAACCAAGTTTTTATTAAGCTGTATAGGAATAGGAGGAAACTGTAGTTTAGAGTTTAGAAATAATTTCACAGGTGATGGAGGCATAGTATAGTGATTAATAATTTTCAAATAATTTTTCAGAGACATATTCCAGATATAGTAAATAGGCAAAAGCAAAGCCAATCAGGTTAGACTTACTTTCTGCTCCAAATAAAGAGAAACTCCAAAGGGCTACGTGAAACACTATGTGAAAACTACTGATCTGGATATTTTTGCTCCTCAGCTGTTGGATATAGTTGTGACATTTTAGGCTTACAATTGGGTTTTCCTTTCTCCTCATGTGGGGATGTAAGGTTAATTGAATTACATCCATAGTGCTCCTGGGGACACACCCAATTCCATCAACCATTTCCAATCCTCTGTGTTTATTGTCAACCTCTCCTTTGTGTTCATATTCCCCTGTTAGTTACAAATATCTCCAGATCAGAGACAGTAACTTACAAAGTCAAACTTGATGGCTCTAGATTTTGTATATATAAGTGAAATATTGCTTTTCTCTTTCCTTTTTTTTAGATTCTTTTTTTCTTTGAGTTACACCTGGTGATGCTCAGGGGTTACTCTTAGATATGCACTCAGAAATCACTCCTGGCAGTGCTCAGGGTACTGTATGGGATGCCAGGAATTGAACCGAGGTCAGATGAGTGCAGGGCAAAAAAAGCCTTACCTTCTGTGTTCTCACTCCAGCCCCCTGTTTTATCTTTCCTTTATGTCCTTTGCATATTTTAATTTTAGAGCAATGTCCTTTTTGTATAGACATAGGAAGATAGTTAATGCTATGTTTTTGTAATATGGGAGTTAATTGACTCCAAATAATATTCACTCCTGGGCATCCATCATATTTACTTTTGGGTCATCTGTCATGACCCAAAGAGAATTAACTAAATAAGGACCCTATCAGGGTTAAGAAAAACTAATCTTGTCACAGGGGAGACCGAGGTTCAATTCCCCAATAGGGAGCCAAGAATTAAAAAAAAATTAATCTGGCTGAGGACTGTAGTCTTGGAAACATAGTGAGGTGCCCCCAGGAAAGCCACCCTTTACCCAAGTCCAGAGGGAACATTTTAAGCTTAATCTAGGTATAGATAAAAGTCTATATCTCTTAGTGTGTTTATACAAAATGACTAGAAATATTATTAAGAAGTAAATGTAATATGATTGTTTAATGGACTACCAGGAAAGGAAAGGAGAAAGCAATATGCTCCTAGTTGGAATTCTGCCTTGGGTGGATTTTCTAAAAGGACTCTAGCGTGCTGGATCCCCTAGATGGAATTCTGCCCTTGGGAAGATCTCCTAGAAGGATTTCCCCTGAAGGAGGGGCTTTGCACCTGTTCATTGTTTATGTTAATGTTCAACCACACCTATGTGTCATTGCTGTCCCAAATCATTCACTATTTCTCTATAATAATAATAATAATGCTGATATATTTTAATAATAGCACGAACCTGCCTCCAGGCTGTTGGCCATGAACCAGAGACACAGATACATGGGGCAGAGCTGCTACTGTCTCTCCCTGTTGCGCTGCGGGCCACAGTTCATCAGTAAATGCACAAACTGAGAGCCTACCTACTTACTACCAAGGGTATTCTACCCACATGGCAGAGCCTGGCAGAGTTACCCGTGTCGTATTTGATATGCCAAAAATAGTAACAATAATAGACTTCATTTCCATGACCTGAATAAGTGGTTTGAGGCTCTTCCTGTTCCTGGAGCAAGCAGATGCCCTTGGGCTACACTAGCTCAGGACAGGAGGTATTTAGAATTTACTGGTGTCTGCTCAAGCAAATCAATGAATAACGAAAAGACATGTGATATTAAACTCACTTGAGTTTATTAAACTCACTTGTAGTGAGTTTAATAAAGTTTTAATATTATTATAATATTACTATTATATTACTACAAGAGTATGCCACCCGCACGGCAAGCCTGGCAAGCTGCTCATGTCGTATTTGATATGCCAAATACCAGTAACATTTATATTAGGTCATTCTCATGACCTAATTTAATGGTTTGAGGCTCTTTATGTTCCTGGAGTAAGCAGATGCCTTTGGGTTCTACTAGCATGAGACAGGACATATGGAGATATTACTGGTGCCCACTCTAGCAAATAGATGATGAATGGGAAGATAGTGATAATTATAATATTTAATATTAGTGTCATTTGGGCTGTTCCTTGGTCTTGCTTCATGTGCGATGTTTCCATCTAGTTCATTTTTTTTTTTTTGGGTAATACCCGGCAGTGCTCAGCAGTTACTCCTGACTCTGCACTCAGGTATTACTCCTAGTGGTGCTTGGGGACCATATGGGATACTGGGGATAGAACCCAGGTTAGCTTCATGCAAGGCAAACACCCTCCCTGGTGTACTATCGCTCTAGCCCTTTTGCTCTGGTTCATTGTGAGACTGAAGGAGAATTCCAGGCGGTGGATGCAGGGGATGGTGATGTTCAAGGAATTGGCTGTGGACTTCACCTGGGAAGAGCTGCAGCACCTGAATAAAAGAGCAGCGAACCCTATACCAGGATGTGATGCTGGAAACCTACAGTCACCTGGTGTCACTGGGTCATTCACTCACCAAACCAGAAGTGATCACCAAGTTGGAACAAAGAGCAGAGCAATGGCTTGTGGATCCCCAGAGGACAGCCTCTCAGAGCCTCAAAGAAGCCAGAGGAACCCCTGCATAATGACAGCAGCCATTTTCAACGTCCAGATTTCACAGCTCATCAGAGCTCCACCCAAGAGAGAAACCAATCTCAAGCCCAGCTCATCAGAACCTTACCCTAGAGAGAAGCCTATTTCACAGACACAGATGGAGCTGCTACCAGCTATCCCTGTGCTTGGCTGATCATGAAGAATCCAGAAGGGAGGGCTGGTTTGGGCCTGGGCCTGCCACCCCAATAGAGCCTTGAAAGAAGCCAGAGGAAATCCGCACCATGACGATAGCCATTTTCAACGCCCAGATTCCACAGCTTGTCAGAGCTTCACCCAAGAGAGAAGCCTATTTCACAGACACAGATGGAGCTGCTACTGGCTCTCCCAGTTTCCACGCAGCAGCAGTACATCAGTAAATGCAAAAACTTTGAGTGCCCACATGGCAGATCCTGGCAAGCTACCCGTGTTGTCTTTGATATGCCAAACTAGTCATAATAGTAGATCTCATCGCCATGACCTGAAGGAATGGTTTGAGGCTCTTCATGTTTCTGGAGTGAGCAGAGGCCCTTGGGCTATACTAGCACATGAACAGGGACAAATGGAGATGTTACTGGTGCCCTCTCAAGCTAATCGATGAACAACAGGAAGACAAGTGATACAAGTGATAATAATTCTGAGAGGTTTTAATAAAGTGACACTGGTTACTAGCCTCTCTACCAGTTCCTTTGTCCCTTGGCCTGAGGGGGAGGGTCATCAGCTCCAAATGTACCTTGGCATCCCTGTTACTGGGGAGGGTGACTTAAGACACTCACTTGGAATGTGTTTCTTCAGAAAATGTGATCAATGTCTTAATGTTACTCAAACATTTTCTATTTCAGGCACGATGGCTGTTTAGATTGGTTACTTTCACTAGAACTCCTTTTACATGAATGGAAAGGCAATAGTGGTGCTTGGGGGCTACTTCTGGCTCAGTGCTGTGGTAGAGGAGTTGCTTTTGGAAGTGTTTTGGAGACCAAGTGGTGCTTGGGGACCAACCTTAGCCTTTCATATGCAAAGAGTATAGTTTAGCCCTTTGGCTATCTCCCTGTCCCAAGAAAAGAATTATTAAATAAAAGGAAAAGAACATTGAAGACATCTGATCAGAAAATCAAGTGGTCTTTGGCAGTTTCCCATTTTGAAACTTTACTGAAATGCTTGTTCTATGGTTATAAAGAAAATTGGAATAGTATTGAATAAACCTATTAGGCATATTACAAAAAAATGAATAAAACAAGATAATTGCTCTATAATATTAGAAGTTGTATGCACTCAGTTTATGTTGGTGTGCTAAGTATAAAGTATAACACTTTTGTTATATTATTTGATCTTCACCACACTGTGAGGATATGGGTGCCATTTTCACCTCTGCTTTGCAGATGAAAAAACAGAGACATGCCACGTACAATCTCATGACTAGCAAGTAATAGAACTGAAATGTAAATGTCTGTAAACTTGAAAAATATCAACTTTGATTTGAAAAATCTCTTTTAGATATTATTTTATGTGATTTTGAGGCTCACTTGAAGTCTTTATCTCTTGCTCCCCCAAATTCCAAAACAAATGCTGAGATTACAGCTTCATAGGTTTTCTCTTCATAGCCAGGCATTAATATTCTGATATGGCACTTTTGGAGTTAGGAGTGAAACAAAGGAGAAGGAAGCGTATATTCTGGCATCTATTTACATATTCTTTTTTTTTTTGCCTTTTTGGGTCACACCCGCAATGCTCAGGGGTTTCTCCTGGCTCTACACTCAGGAATCACTCCTGGCGGTGCTCGGGGGACCATATGGGATGCCGGGATCGAACCCGGGCCAGCATGGGCCGGCCGCGGTAAGGCAAAACGCCCTACCCACTGGGCTATCACCCGGCCCCTATTTACATATTCTTAAGTATCATTTTTTCTTGTCACTGTATCACTGTCACTGTCTTCCCGTTCCTCATCGATTTGCTTGAGCGGGCACCAGTAACATCTCCATATGTCCTGTCTCATGCTAGTAGAGCCCATGGGCATCTGCTTGCTCCAGGAACATAAAGAGCCTCAAACCATTCCATCAGGTCATGGGAATTAAGTCTATAATTGTTCCTGGTATTTGGCATATCAAATACAACACAAGTAGCTTGCCAGGCTCTGCTGCGCAGGTGGCATACTCTTGTAGTAACCTCTAAATCCAGCATTTATTGGTGAACCACGCAGCCGCAGTGGCCACGCCGAGCCGGGTTTTCTTCTTCTCAATACCATAAAATTCTTCTTGATCCAAAATTTTAAATAACCAGAAAGAACATAATATATTTTCTTTAATATTAAATTTTAATTAAAATTTATTTAATCATACTTACATTGTATTTATTTAATCATACTTATATTGCCATGCAGAGCCTGGCAAGCTACCCGTGCCGTATTTGATATGCCAAATACCAGTAACAATTATAGACCTCATTCCCACGACCTGGTGGAATGGTTTGAGGCTCTTTATGTTCCTGGAGCAAGCCGGTGCCCTAAGGCTCTACTTGCATGAGACAGGTCATATTGAGATGTTACTGGTGCCCACTCGAGCAAATCAATGATGAACGGGAAGACAGTGATACAATGATACTTACATTTTTGGTATCATGTATAAAACCCTGGATATGCAAAGCTTATGCTCTGACACTGAGCCATATCCTAGGCCCCATAATTATATTGTTGAAATTTAAAATTGATTATGCACATTTTAAAATTAAAAATTTATGTGCGTGCTATAAAACAGTTATCCTTAAACTTGGAAGATGACTTTGAATTTTAATAATTTCTTTTATTGACAAAGTTAAGTACTTCAGTTGAGAAAATATAATCACCTGGGGCCCAAGAGATAGTACAGCAAGTAAGGTGATTGCATAGTATGCAGCAGCTAATCCTGGTTCAATCTCCGGCACCACCAGGTGTGTAAAAACACACTCTCTCTTTCTCTCTTGGGTTTTCTTTGGATGTTAAATATTTGCAGAAGAGTGAAGTTCCCAGGGCCCAGGAACGAGGATCAAAAATGGACAAAGGT
This sequence comes from Cryptotis parvus, assembly GCA_021461705.1. Taxonomy (NCBI): domain Eukaryota; kingdom Metazoa; phylum Chordata; class Mammalia; order Eulipotyphla; family Soricidae; genus Cryptotis; species Cryptotis parvus. The sequence continues at coordinate 30,553 of JAJIBD010025934.1, read as the reverse complement.
GGAAATCTCAGCCTTGCAGTTGTGAAGACTACAAAATTGGTCCTTAGCACACCCTTATTACTTAGTATAATCCTAGTGTTGCTATTGGGATCTATAGCACAGCAACAATGTTTGGAAAAGAAAGAGGGAAAAACACAAAGTTCTGGTACAATGTTAATGCCTTCTGATTCTACCTGGTTGTGAGGCAGTATGAAAGCTAATTTTTAACAGTTAAAATATACAGATGATTTTTTTTGGGCTTTTTTTTGGTCACACCTGGCCATGCTCAGAGGTTACTCCTGGCTCTGCGCTGAGGAATTACACCTGGCAGAGCTTGGGGGGAACCATATGGGATGCTGGGAATTGAACCCAGATCGACTGCATACAAGACAGGCATCCTACCCTCTGTACTATCGCTCCAGCTCCGACAGGTGATTTTAAAATGAGGAAGTTTGATGTTTCATGTTAGTTTTTTACAGGATCAGGAGCACCACTCCCTGGGATGCTCATGGTAGTTGACACTATGCTCTTTGGCCTAGTGTCATATTGACAACATAGGAGTTTAGTCATTTTTACCTCCAGGAGTTACAGTCAATGTGACAATATTGACATGCCCATTGTGTCATATGGCAATTGTGGTGGTAGTGTGAAATGAATCCAGAGCCTAATGCAATTATTCTACTGTCAAGCCAAACCCCCATCCTATGAGCACTGATTCTTTACCTAAAATATAACCAGTAGCATTTAATGATGTTTCTTCCCCTAGGGAATATCAGCTATCAAATGCCTGAAGATGGGGGTTTGCTGGTCGGCTCTGGAGCCGGATTGCTGGTCTTCTGTAAAAGCCCCAGCTACAAACCTATCAAGTAAGTTCTAGTTCCAGGCCCCATAGGGTTGGAATGGGGAAATGAGTTACTAAATAATATTGGCAGAGTATTTTGTTAAATAATTTTATCTTGTTGAATTCCAAAGGTGGAAACCCCTTCACCCTAGGTTATATAAATGAGAATATCAGAGAAGGAAAAGAAATGGGTGGGAGTTAAGAAGAGGGTGGGTGGGAAGGAGGAGAATGGGTGGAGAGAATGGGTGGGCAGGAGGAGAATGGGTGGGAAGGAGGAGAATGGGTGGGCAGGAGGTAGCAGGGAGTAAGGGTCAGGGCCAGGGACACAAGGTTGTTAGAGGTGTGGTGTATGTATATATGTAAACCACAGAGTCATCAAATCTGTAAGCATGAATTAAACTTTTAAATGATTAATAATTAAACTTTACAATGTGCTTTTTTAGGAGGCAGGCTGGGGGGTGCAAGGAAACCTGGGGACAGTGATGGAGGGAGATCAACAGTGGTGGTGGGATTAATGTTGGAATATTTTATGCATGAAACTTTTATGGATACATTTGTAAATCACAGTGCCTACGTTTTTAAAAAATTCATCTTACTAAAATGAATAGCTGAAATCCCAATAGACATTTTATTTCCCAGTGGAATTTTAAAGCAAAGTAATTCAATATTACCAAGGGGAATACTGCCCTTTAAATAAATGCACATCATTGTTTATTCAATACATAGAGTCATACAGATGAAATACACTGTCATCATCTTATCAAACTATAATAACAAATCTCAGACTCTGTTTTGTTTTACTCATTGAACTATATCATGTGCCAGATATTAGGCTAGTAGTTGATTTTTTTTTTAAATTTTGGGCCATACCCGACGGTGCATACTCCTGACTATGTATATGCTCAGGGATCACTCTTGGGGGCTCAGGGAGTATACATGATGCCTAGGATAGAATCCTGGCCGTCCATGTACAAAGAAAGCATTTAACCGCTGTACTATTGCTCTGGTCCCTAATGGCTTTGGCTTTTGTGGGGAGGGTAGAGTGGGGGAGCTGGACATTATCTGTGCCTTTCTTTCTTTATATGCCACATATAAGTGAGATTATCTGGTATTTGTCATTCGCCTTCTATATTGTTTTATTTAGTGTGATCCACTTGAGTTCAACCATGTTGCAGCAAAAGGCGAGAGCTCATTTTTTACACCTCAGTAGTATTCCATTGTGTGTATCCACTCATTCATTGTTAGATACTTGGGTTGTTTCCAAATTCTGGCTATTGCAAACAGTGCTACAATATGCACAACATACATTTGTCATTTGTTATTGTTATTTTAAAGTTGTTAACTTCATTTTAATTTTTCTTATTTTTTATTGTGTCACTATGAATTACAAATTTATTCATTATTGAGTTTCAGGCACTCAATATTTCAACATCAGTCCCTTCATCAGTGAGGATCCTCTTCCTTCCCCTGTGTCCCCTGTTTCCCTCCCACCCTCTTGCCTACATCTGCGATAGGCACCCTTTTCTCCTTTTCTTTATGTTCTGTGGTTTAATATTACTATAGAGAACAGTGTTCCCTCCCGTGTTCTATCCTCCCCTTGAGCGGAGAGCTTCCTACTGCAGACCTGTTCTCATATTCTTTGTTTCCACCTCCTTTAGGAATTTGTTATTCCTCTGCTATGCTTTTTATACCCAGCATATGAGAAAGATGATTATGTCTGTTCTTCACCCCTGACTAACTTCACTCAGCATTATACTCCAGATCACCCAGGAAGCAGCAAATTACATGATTTATTTTTTCTAACAGCCTATTAGTATTCTATGGTATATATGGACCATAGTTTCTTTATCCATTCATGTGTTCTTAGGGTTGCTTCCAGGTTTGGGCTGTTGTGGATAATGCTACAGTGAACATAGGGGTGCTTATTTCATTTCTGGATTGTGTGTATATTTTTTTTTTCAATTTTTTTCCAGGACCAGATGATAGCTCTCTTCTAAGTATTTTGAAATTTTTATTGTTTTTTAAGTTTTAAAGGAACTTGTAGATCTTAGAGGCTGAACCAGTTTACAATAGTGAGTGAGACTCCATCATTTCTACATTCCTGGTAGCACTTGTTTTTATACCTTTTGATATAGGACATTTACTAGTGTGAGGTATGTCAGTGTCGTTTTTTAATTTCTCTGAAAAGAGGAGAATTTTGTTTTGGGAGACATACTAGAAGTGCTCAGGGTCGATTCTTGGCTTGGTGCACAGAGATTGCTCCCTAACAACTACGAGGACCATGACATGAAATATATGTTGCTCCAGACCTTTGAACTGATGGCATCTCTCGAGCCCTGATGAGCATTTTTACATGTTGCCCATCTTTGTTTCTTCTTTGGAACAGTGTAAAGTCTAAATAAAAAATATTATTTAGTCACCATGAAGTTACAAAGTTATTCACGATTGGGCTTCAGATGTACAATGTTTCAATACTGATCTGTTGGCAGAAAGCAGATCAAAAGATATGATAAGGTCTGATGGAAACTGCCTGTTAACAGATGCACAGGGTTTTCTGGCAGACTGTCTCCCAATAGAGTTAGTATGTAGAATTTCCCTAGTGAGACTGTTTTCACCATTGGAGATACACAGACACTGTATTCTTGGTCCTTTCCCTGCATCACATCTCTTGTTGGCTGTAAATAACAAGATGAGGTCAATGAACGGTGCTTGAAGTGCAGACAGAAAACAGGTTTTTCTTGTGTTTCTGTTACTTCAATGTCTGAAAAGATCTTGCCGTCTTGGGCTAGTCAGAAGGCTTAATTAGCATACTGTAACACATCCTTTCCTTATTTCACCTCACCTAGATATCACCCCCTGCAGGCTTTTGGTTCCTGTTTGTCTCCTTCCTATCATCCTTATTTCCTATGCTAAAAATATGGAATGTCTTTGTAAGTAAACTGTGCAAACTTAACTCTAAGTTGTATTATCCTTTGATACTGTGAGTATATAAGAGAGTTGGGGTCCTTGTATAAGCTGTCAGTCAGCTGCCAAGATGAGCTGCTGTCCCTCCTGCTGGTGATTATTAAAAATTAATGGAAATACATCTTGTTCCTGAAGTCTCATCTTTGCACCCCCCACCTACAGAGATCTCTCATTAACACTGATCCTTTCTCTAGGGCCTACTTCCCTCCACCAATATCCCCACCCAATAACCCCCACCATACTGCTGATAGCTTCATAGGTAACATTTTACCAACTTTCAGCACCACTTCCTCCTACCAGTGCCTGCTAACTTTCGGTGGAGCCAGCTTATGTTGTGAGTTTTGTGATTTATTTTTACTTTGTATATAAAAACGTGCCTTTGTCAACATATGGTGTATTAATTTTTTTTAAATGGTAGTCTCTCAGTGCAGATGTTCTCTCATTAATTGTGGTGCCATTTGTTTTTGTTTTCCTAACCAGTGGCTATTTTTTTAGGAAGTTGTTTCTTTTTGCTCTTTTGTGAGCCACACCCAAAAGTGTTCAGAGGCTACTCTCAGTGCAGCATGCAGGAGTCACTCCATGTGGTGATTGGGGACCACGCAATGTTGAAGACTGAACACAGTGCTCCTATATCCATAGCCCTGAAAACCTGAAAATCTTCAACCTTCAGTCTCCTGGCCCTTGTTTCCGTTGTCCTTGGGTATTGATTTGATAATAAGTTTTTCCTATCCCACAGATGAGTGCAAACATTCTGTCCCTCTCCCTCTGACTCATTTCATTCATCATGACACACTCCATGTCCATCCATTTATAAACAAATTTCATGGCTACGTTATTTCTGATGGCTGTGTAGTATTCCACTGTGTAGGTGTATCGTAGTTTCTTTATCCGGTCATATGTTTGTCAGGGAGCGCCCCTGGGGTCCCCGACAGTGCCGGGAAGCGAAGTTCCCTTCTACCTCCAAGCCGGAAGGGAATGGATGAAGACTCAGAATCCAATGCAGTTTTAAAAGGGCTTTACTATCACAGGTTCCAATATACAATCCAAGAGCAGGGAAAACCTCCGGACTCTGGGTTCCCAGCTAGGCCCCAGCCAGGTGTAGGCCAAGATAGCTGCTACCACGTGTTAGGCCCAACAGAGAATGGAGAGGACAGAGAAGCAAAACACCAAGGAAAGCCGAAATGGGCCCGGGGCCATCGGCCATAACATGAAGAGGCTCACAAGTGGCTGGGGAGGCTGGAACTCGGCTAGCCCCGGCCCAGCTGAAGAGGGGACCCCCAGGAGAGCAGATGGGTTTTGGGAGTGGGGCCCGTCACCTCTCAGGGGTCCCGGAAGCAGCCGGATGAGACTCGCCCATCACACTAGCCACCATTTTCGCTGTCTGGACGCTGGGAAACTGCGTCACAACCAGATTAACAGAGCAAAACCAGTTCGAGCCCAGGTAGGCGGCTCCCAGAAGCAGGAATCACTAGGAATTCGTCAGATGGAGTCAGGGTTCGGCCATTCCCTCTCCATTTTTGTCGAGCCTGGTGGCCCTGCCCAGGAGCTGCCCGGGGGCCATCGGCCATAACATGAAGAGGCTCACAAGAGGCTGGGGAGGCTGGAACTCGGCTCGCCCCGGGCCCAGCTGAAGAGGGGACCCCCAGGAAGGTAGATGGGTTTTGGGAGTGGGCCCGTCACCTCTCAGGGGTCCTGGAAGCAGCCGGATGAGACTCGCCCATCACACTAGCCACCATTTTCGCTGTCCAGATGCTGGGAAACTGCCTCACGACCAGATTAACAGAGCAAAACCAGTTTTAGCCCAGGTCGGCGCAGCCACAAGCGGCCGCACGGTCCATTAAAATAGTGGAAACAGTAATGTCTTTTAATGCACTGCATTCCACGAAGAGCAGGAAAGTTTGGCGGAAGGAGAGATAAAGAGGAGAGAAATGACATACAGAACCTGCCAAGTAGTTGAGGTGTGGGAGGGGGAGGGAGGTGGGGACATTGGTGATGGGAGATGGGTTTGGGTGGAGGGATGTGTGTTAGAACACTGTAGAACCAAAACTCTACATGAGCATCTTTCAATTGTATGTCTAAAATGGTGTAATAATATTTGGGGGGAAAAATAATAAAATAAAATTAAATCGGAAAAAAAAAGAAAGCCGAAATGGCAAAAGGGGGAAAAAGAGAGAGCTTCTTTCTTCTTACAGTTTATTTTATAGCTAGGAATCCCCCCAACCCCAGCCCAGCCCATTCTGGGCTGGGCTATCTAGAGATGAAAACAGGAAAATAGCTTTATAGAAATGTAGCAACTTCAGGAGACCATCTGGTTGTTTACAAGGACCCAGAGCTAATTAAAAGCCTCCTTGCAGAGCTGGGAGAAGCTATAAGCTAAATGTAATTTCCCCTGGCAGGAAGGATCAAAAGCCCTCAGGTAATTTCTCCCAGCACCTCACCTAATATCTTGAGCCAAGATCTTCCTGGAATTGCCTTTATAGGGTAGAGAAGGGGGTTTCTGAGATGGCATGTCTCTGTACCAAAGACTAATACTAATGCCAGTTAAATATTTCTCCAAGCCTTCACAAGAGTTTCGTCTACTTCACGGTAGTTTTGTATTTTAGTTGCCTTCGAATTATCAGGGAGCCATGCTTGCTTGGAGGCAAACAGCATTTCTCTCTGGTCTAATTACTTAGAGATCCAACGTGGCCAGGCAGATATGCTGGTAAGATCTAGCTAGTCCCACGATGATTGTGGTAGCATGAGAGAATATTTATACCAGCCAGTACAGAATACATGATCAGATAAGACTGCCAAATTCAGACTACCCCCCTATCTGTGAAGTGACCTGCAGGGAGGCAATCCAGGGCAGATGTAGAGGCCTAGGCTTTTAGGTGTCCTGCAACATATGTTCTCAGGCATTCGTGTTCTTCCCAGATTCTGACAACTGATAACTAGTGCTCAATTAACATGAAAGTGCTCTCTGCTCAATTTCTAGGTTTTTTTGTTTTGTTTTTAGGATTCTTGCTTTTCTAGCCAGGGCTAGATGATCTTATGCCTGATCAGGCATAAGAAAGATAGGAATTAATCTGCCTAATGTATAGAGACAAAATCCTTAGAAGTCCTGGCTTGATTCCTGGAGCAAGCAGATGCCATTGAGCTACACTGGCATGTGATAGGATCAAATGGAAATGTTACTGGAACCCGCTCAAGCAAATCGATGAATAACAGGATGTCAAGTGATCAAGTGATTATGCTTGATCATATATGAAATTCATGCTCTAGCACTCATGGGTGACAACCAGGGTTCAGAATCATAAAATACAGGCAGTGGCTGTGGCTCTGTATTTTCATGAGCCAGGATGTATCACTTTATCACTGTATCACTGTCTTCCCGTTCATCGTCGATTTGCTCGAGCAGGCACCAGTAACATCTCCATATGACCTGTCTCTTGCATGAGCCGGGATGATCACTAGGAATTTGTGCTCTTGAATATCTGACAGAACAACAGCACTGAGGCTGAGTCACCTGGATGACAACCCAGCAGTGGTCATGGCATCAAAGTTGAGGAAACCTGGGTTTGAAGTCATAAATGCCCACTGTGACTGATGCAGGTGGATCCCACCGGAGGCTTATGTGATGTGGGAAGGGGAGAGAGATGGTCACTTTCTACCCAGCCGCCTCTGCTGTCCGGGACCCGCTGGGCAGACTAAAGACTAATAAAGTCTGCAATGAGCCCCTGCATGGCATAGACCTGAGCCCCACAAGCCCCAGAGGTGGCCCTCAAGCCACACCTGATGTCTGCTTGATCTCTAGACACAAGAGTTGATCCCCACCACTGAGATTTCTCGGGGAGCCATGGACTCAGGCTGGAGTGAGGAATTGCTCCCTGCAGAAAAGGAAAGTCAGTCCTAGGCCTTACCCAGGGTTTCCTCAGGGTTCTTGTCTTCCTTGCAGAAAAAGAATTTTCAGGAGTCAAGGAGCAGTGAAGTAAAAAGGATTTTATTAAGGAGGGTTTTAGGATGGGGAAGGAGTAGGGAAAGAGAGATAGAGAGAGTACAAGGAATAATGAGCCCCGACTGATTTCCAAAGGGGGCTTTTATCCCTTTAGGTTGGAATGCTCTGGAATCTTCTGCTGGGCCATCAAAGGTTGATGGGGGGGGCTAAGGGCTGTGTGAAAGGAAGTGGATTCAGATTCCTCAGGGTCCATTGTTGGTTAATGGATCCTATCAAGTCTTCATTCTTGGCTCCAAAGGGTGACAACCTAATGGTGACAGTTCATTGCTATGCAGGACCCTCCCCCGGTCCACCTAACTACATCAATATTGTATCACTGTGTATACTTACATGATCATTAAATGAATTGCCTTTATTAGAAACTGTCAGCCACTGTAGTAGAAGTGTCAAGTGACTCTGGCTAGTGCCCTATGGTATGATATTGCTTGTATTTGACCAAGCCTGTGAAAACAAGTTTGAGTGAACTTGGGCATAATCAAATATTCAGAATTTCAGAGACCTGCACCAAGTCTGAGCAGACTCAGAGGGTGGGTAGGGTTCATAAAGTTTGTGCTCAACAAACAGGTGTAGATAATGTGAATGCCCAGAAGCACTCAGTATTCCTGCAAGCTCCATGGCTGCTTCTGCTTCTTTTTTTTAAGCATTATCACACTGATTGGGCATGTTTGAAGAATTTGTGTGGTTGGTGAACTTAAGAAGTTACTGTCACAGAACAAATAGGAGCACATTGAGCAATGCTCCCTTGCTACTTGCTCCCTTGTTTTACTATTGTGAGTGCACAGGGTGCTCTATGACTGTCAGTGATGGTCTTATAGCAATCAGGTGTTGACTGGGAGCAACTGCAGCTATTTGTCTACTGCACTTAGCAAGGTTGTTATTATGAAAATGAAATACAATCTGTCACCCACCGACCATGTTAGAGAGGTCACTAGGACCGCTTGCTCATGATTCTGATAGTTCCTTTCCTCCTGTTTCCAGTTTTATTTTTATCTCTTTATTTATATTTTTACTACACTTGGTAGTGCTCGAAGCTTATTCCTGGCTATGCTCAGGAGACCATATGTGGTATCAGGGATTCAGACTAAAACAGGCAGCATGCTATTTCAAGCCCCTTAGCTCATGTATTATCTCTCCACTCCCTGGCTTGGATCTGGATAGTTTTAGAAAACAGTACATGGAGGCTATAGAAGGGATATAGTACAATAAAATAGTCAGCTGGAGTTTCAGAGACCCCCTTATCTTACCTTTTCAGTTATGGGCTTCACTTTGACTTTTATGGAACCCAGATGCCAATAGTCAATATTACTTGTAGTCTTTATTGGCTTGTTTCCATAAACAAGGTCCTATAAAGGAGGAATTATATGTTTATTAAGTAAATGGAGGATATTTCTGGAACTTTTCCAGAATCACAAGGATCTTATTAATAAAGCAACAGGGATATGATTTTACTTCCTTTTTTTTTTTTTGCTTTTTTGGGTCATACCCGGCATTGCTCAGGGGTTACTTCTGACTCTTTGCTCAGGAACAACTACTGGCGGTACTCAGGGGACCATATAGGATGCCGGGGATCAAACCCAGGTCGGCCACGTGCAGGGCAAATGCCCTACCCACTGTGCTATTGCTCTAGCCCCTGGGGTATGATTTTGAGGTATATCCCTTTGTTAGTAATTGGTCACTTCAACAGAGACTCTTTGTGAAATATATTATAAAATAGTATGTAAGAGAATCCCCACCAATTTCTTATTGTCACAACTGTTAGTTTTAGAGTAGGGTTGGTTTTATGGGATTGTATTCATTTACATTCTTTTTCAAGTTCATACTAAAAAAAAAGAAAATCTATTTTAATAAACACATATACTGATCATTTGGTTATATTAATATGAATTATTCATATGAGTATGTTATTCATATAAGTTTAAAATACTTAAATTTTATTCTTAATATTAGGTAAATACAAATATTTTGTATTATAGAAAAATAAACATATATTCCATAAACTGTTTCAAACATGGTTCTAGTGACTAGACAAATATTCTTTGAAGTTGTTGTCTGCATTATGAAACCATTCCAATTGAATATTAAAATAATTCCAACTTCTCATTTAAGTTTTTTATTGTAACATCATGATTTACAAAGTTGTCCGTAATAAAATTGTTTTAGGCTTACAGTGTTCCAGGAATACTCCCATAACCAATGCAATCTTCCCTCCACCAATGCCCCCAGTTTCCCTCCTATCCCCTAAGCCTGCCCCCTAAGCAGGCACATTACAAATTTACTTAATATTGCTTGCTACAACTACATGGTAAGTAGAATGATCAGAAAATAGATAAATAAAAGCCAATTTATAATGATTGCTTATTACGCCTTATGATGGTGTGCATAAATTCATTGCCTGAGGGCTTCAGGCCTGGTTGGTGCTGGTGAGCCTTCTCTGTTATTGTTTTTCATCTTCGAGTTTGGTGGCTTCCAGGCAATGTTCCCATCAAATTTGTTGTACCATGAAATTTGGCTTGTTAGTACCATGAAATTTGGAGAAAGTATCACTTCAAGAACTAGTGGAACTGGGTCCATTTATATGGCAGAGGAGGTTGTTGTGTCATTTGCTGAACCTATCTGGAAGGGAAGGAAAGTCTGCCCATCCCCATCCCAAGAAAACTACAGAGTTTTCAGCCCAGAGATCAATCTATCTGGGACAATTTGGTAGTTTGACAGCTTGTTCCCACTTCTCTATGATTATAATATCCTATGACATGACTATTTCCCTTGGGTTTCAAATCATATTCAGATGTTGAATTAATATTTGGTTGACACAGTTATTTTTACAATATACCTGCTTGGAATTTTATTGCTTAATCCATTTTCCAATTATATCCCATAAATGTAGCTTCCCTTATTATTGCAAACTGTGTGGGACTTTGTCTCTTTCTTTTCTCACAATAGAATCTCAATATTTTGTTAACTCATAACTTTTCACTGTGTTACCTACATGAAGACATATATCTGGACATACTCCTGATTTGTATCTCCTACATAATTTTTTCATATGGCATTAAAATTTGAGTGAATCTATTTCTCATTAAAGGAAGATCCAGTTTCAAGGTGGTATCACTTCTATCACACTTCGAGGTGAAGGACACCAGTTTTTCGTAGGAACAGAAGAATCACACATTTATCGTGTCAACTTCACAGATTTCAAAGAGACTCTCATTGCAACTTGTCACTTTGAAGCTATCCAGGACATTGTCTTTCCATTGTAAGTCTAAGAGGGAAAAAATGTTTTTTCCTTCTACAATCAGAATGTGAAAATTGGATGGAGTGTGCAGAGATATTTAATTTTGTTTGTTTTCAACATTGCCAACATAATAATGATTTTTACTCCTTAATTTATACTGGAGTTAATAACTCTAATAGATTTTATTTTGCCTTCACTCAAGTTTGACTTTCTTTACAATGTTTGCTTATTTTATTTTTCCTGTTTTCCCAATGCTGGAAACTGAGGGGAAAAGTGTAATAGGACATTAATAAACTTTAAAACACCTAAGGGTATTTCATATTTGGCATTTTTTCTCTTTTTCCTGTGGTACTGTGCATTAAATTCAAAGATTCATACAGAAGAGTCATGTAGTCTATAGCTGAGCCACAAATGTTGACCCAGATTTGATGTTCTTATAGAAGCGGTTCTTTTGGATTTAGTTAAATTGTTCTTAATAGTCCCACAAAAAATGAAATACCCAATCATCATAAATTTTTATATCAACAAGATCTTCAGTCATAGTTTGCCAATAACTGATTTTGCAACATTTTCCCTTCATGATATTTATTCACTGAGATTTGTCAAAGAGCTTTTTTTTTAATTTCTTCAGCATTTATGTTAAATTTATAAAAATACAAATCATTATTCGATAGGTAAAAGGTTCACTTGGAAAAAATCAATCTCTAATTTTTTGAGGTATAGTTTTGGTTCTGTAACTAGCATCTTCTGAATTTCCTGCTAGTGGAAATACCTGATACTTATCGTTGGTCATTTATTTTTGTCTCACTTGCTCTCTGTTTTTCTAAGAAATTTGGCACAGCCAATTTGTAAAATTACTGGGTACTGTAGTCTTTTATGACACTATATTTTAATTATATATATTCTAATTATTATATTTATTAATCTACTAAGATTCATTAAACCTAATTAGGTTTTGCACCTGTATTTTAAAGACAGCTTGGGAAATAATTATGTAACTCAGTGGTAGAGTACTTTCCTGGGGTCAATTCATAGTTCTACCAAAAAAATACATTATTGAAATCTAAGTGCATACAATGCCATTTATTTGTTGTAGAGATTAAAGTTTTGGAGGCCATACTAAGAGTTGTATAGGTAGCCTTCACTATAATTTTATTTTAGAACATCTCATTTTCTCAAAAAGAAATGTACCAGAAACAACTGTCCATTTCTATTTCTCTACCAGCACTGAGTTGTAGAGGCAACTGAGCTCAGAGGAACATGAAGAAATGAATGTTTTAATTATTTTTAAAAACCTTTATCCTATTTCTTCCTAAAGGGAAAAGAACATAAGATTCTGTACAGGTGTCTGAGGCATTAAATTCCATTCTCCACATGAAACTTATAAGGATACTTTGAGATGATTAATATTTAAGAGTCTTCCTTTTTTTGTATACTTGCACATTTTAGTGTCAGACATGCACGTAAGAAACAAAGATAGATATAGCTCTTATTATGGTGGTGGTTTCTTTGTAGTGGTACTGCTGAGCTGTTTGCCACTTGTGCCAAGAAGGACATCAGGGTATGGCACACACTGTCCAACAGAGAACTGCTGCGGATCACTATACCCAACATGACCTGCCATAGCATTGATTTCATGAAAGATGGCAAAAGTATCATTTCCGGTAATGTCAATTTATCAAAATTTCACCTCAGACTCTGATGATAGCTTTGGTTCTTGTCATTCTTGTTTGCTACTAGTCTTTTCATGAGGATAACCAAGGACAGTTTATGATTATCCACTCCCTCTTTGCTACTGTTTTAGGGTTTTGGAACACTCCTGGGTTGGTGCTTGGTGTTGACTCCTCAATGCTTCCCCACTGTGCTGGAGATGAAAGCCAGGATCCACATAAAAAGCACACACTGTAGTTCAGTGCTATCTGCTAGCCCTTTCTTCCCTCCCTCCTTCACTCTCTTCCTCCCTTCTCCTGCCTTCCTCCTTTTCTTTTTTTCTTTCCTTCCTTCCCTATTTTTCTATATTTTATGATTTTGGCCACTCTGGCTTGGTGTTCAGGGACTCCTCCTGGGAGTTCATTTGTTATCATGCTTGAACATGGGGTAGCAAACATGGAGGCTTTCATGCAAAACTGGTGAACCAGTCCTCTGAGGAATCTCCTCAGCACCAGACTTTTTTAAAAAGGGGAAATCCAACAGCAATTTATCTTCCAAATTATTGTATTTCACATGTTGCTTTCTTTCTAGCACAGAGATTTAGTTATTCAACTATGGAATGGATTCACCTGCGCTAAACACCCCTTTTTGTTGTATAAGAGAGATAACCTGACTTAGACTTTTTATTTGTTTGTTTTTGGGGGGTCACACCTGGCTGTGCTCAGGATTTATTTCTGACTCTGTACTCAGGGATCACTCCTGGTGTGGCATAGGGGTCCATATGGAGGTCAGGAGTTGAATCCACGTTGACTGCTTGCAAGGCAAATGCCCTACCTGCTGTACTATTTCTCTGGCCCTTGATTTAAGCATTTCTTGTCTCAAATTTTAAATATGTAAACCACACAGTGGCCTATGGCCTATATAACTTGGAACTAACGAATCCTCAGAAAAAAAATCTTGGAATCATTAACCTCTTTTTCTCTTACACCCGTCTTCTCTAATGATTGTTTCACACTTCAGAGTATACTCAGGATTCCACAATTTTCTGTCATGCCAAACCTCACCACCATCACTCTCCAGTAGCTGCCCACCAGGTCTCCCCTGCTTCTGTCCTTGTTTACCTTCCACAGTGGTCTGGTCTCAACACAGAAATCAGAAAAAGAAATTAATTTTTTTCAATGCTAGGGATTGAGCTCATATCTCCTAACTGATTTATTACTGAACCACAGTAATAAATTTCTGACCTAGAAATCTTTTAAAAGTATGACAGATATGTTGCAGGGATGGTAAGGCGCCGTATATATAGTCAAAGAGTAAGTTTAAGCACTGCCAGTCTCAACTCCTGAGCAAAGAGCCAGAAAAACACTTTAGTGTCACTGAATATAGCCCAATTCTGTGCTAGTTATTTTAAATATATGATAGATCATGCCTTCCCTTCAGCTCACAGATCTACTTTTTAAGAGCAAGAGTACAGTTGTCTACACAGGCAACACTGTCTACACTGTCTTATCTACACAGGCACCATTTTACTCTGATTTTATCTCTTATCAGTCAACTCTTTGGCCATACTTGATTCTTGACTTTTCTTCAAATACACTGATTTTTATAATTTTCCCATTATAAATATGAAAGATGTGGAGAGAGTTGACACTGGTGGGATTGGTGTCGGAACACTGAATGCATGAAACTCCACTATGAGTGACTTTGTAAATCATGCTGCATTAATAAAAATATTAGTAAATTTTTAATACCTTATAGAAATTGCTGTTGAATTGGATATTAAATTAGATTGGGTGGATGGAATATAGAATTCCATATTAGATGGAATTGGCTACACCTGGATGACTAAAACTTTAGATGACTAAAGTTGATTTGTACATCAGGATGGATTTATTAAGATGAAGATGACAGGAGTCAGGGGAGAGCATCAAGCTTAGAAATGGAGAAGGGTGACATTTATTTGAAGATGTTAAATTATACATCATAGATGTGATAGCAATTCATCAAATGTAACAGTTTTATAGTTCACAGAAGAGGTCCCTCCTGTCTCTAGCGTATCCTGGTGATGGGTACAACTGAATGAATTTAGGTTAAACTAATAAAACCACTCATGTCCGATTTAAGGAACAAGGGGAAAGAAATGTACTATTATTTCCAGTTGGCAGGGTATAAATTTCTTTTTTGTTCCTCTGTTACTACCACTACTATCCAATCATCTATTGTTTAGGAAAAGCAACCATCTGCATACTTAACTTACCTATCTCTTGTTTTCTTTTTTTTTTTTTTTTGCCAGCATGGAATGATGGTAAAATCCGAGCCTTTGCACCAGAGACAGGTCGACTGATGTATGTTATTAACAATGCCCACAGGATTGGAGTGACAGCTATTGCAAACCACCAGTGACTGTAAAAAGGATCATAAGCGGTGGTGGAGAAGGGGAGGTATCGTTCTTTCTGAAAAGCAGAATTTCTTTAAAAATTAATCCTCAATTGGGGCTGGAGCGACAGCACAGTGGGGAGGACATTTGCCTTGCACATGGCCAACCAGTTTCAATCCTTGGCATCCAATACGGTCCCCTGAGCACCACCAGGATTAATTCCTGAGCACAGAGCCAGGAGGAACCCTGAGCATTGCCAGGTGTGACCCCAAAGGGGTCACAAATAAATAAAATAAATAAAATAATCACAAATAAATAAAATAATCCTCAATTTAGAACAGCTACCTCATTTTTAATGTTTCTGAACTAAGAGTCATGCAGGACAAATTAAGATTTTATTTTATTTTCCCCTTCTTTCTTTAAACACTGAGGTTTACAGATATTTGTTATAGGCATTCAGTATTCCAACACCAATCCCACCAACCACCACTGTCACTTTCCTTCCACCATTGTCTCCATTTTCCCAACCACCCCTAAAGCCTGCCCCTGTAGCAGGTCCACAGTAATTTTTTAAAATTTTATTATGTCAGTGTGAGATAGAAAATCACAAACCTATAGTGCCAACAACAACAAAAAAAGAAAATTACAAAGCTGTTCATGATTGGGTTTCAGTCATACGGTGTTCCAGCACCCATCCCTCACCAGTGCACATTTCCCACCACCATTGTTCCCAGTTTCCTACCCCTTGCACTTTTCTTCTCTCTCTCTCTCTCCTTTTGCACATAGTGGTTTTCAGTATGTACACTGGGGTTATCATATATATATATACCTTCATATATATGATATATATACCTATATATCATATATATTTATATGTATCATATATATTATATATATTTATATATCATAAATATACATATATACCTTTAAATGCTTTCAATACTCAATTATAGTCTACCATTACCATTTCCAACTATAGGCCCACAATAATTTATTTTACATTGCTTGTTACCATTAAATGACTAATAGATTGATCAAAATATATTTAAGCATAAGAAGCTTTGTGAAAATTGTTGTATCTCACCATAGAGACATTAATCCTTATCTGAGGGTTTCCTAAGATGCTCTGTGTCACTCCTATTGTCAAGATTGGCTTCTTTGGTACGTTCTCATCTAATCTGGTGTGCGATTACTACTGGGATGTCAGTGATGTCAGTGATGTCAGATTTTGGAGATGTTGCAACAGAAAATCCAGAATATTTAACTGGGCAGTCTGGCCAGAGACATAGAAGCAGTTTAGGGGAAAAAAAGAAGCAGCTTAGGGGTGTGGAAATGGTTGCTGATACTTTGTTTGGGTGGAAGCTGGCCCAACCACTCTGAGAGTGCCTCAGAGGTCGCAGCCAGAAATGGGTATCCGATAAATTTTTGCAGCTATGTGATCTCTTTTGAGATTTATTTATGGGTTTCTGGAACAAGTCCAATAAATGAGCTTACAAAGTGGTGGTGGGACATGGCTGTGGCTGTTCAGTCTTCCAGAAGCATGTGGGGTTGAGGTAAGTTGTCTATCCCAACTCTGAGAAGGCCTGGAGCTTTCAGCCACAAAGAACCATGCACCTGAAGTTTTCAGCCACAAAGAGCTGTGCACCTGAAGGTTTTAGAACATTTGGTTCTCTGGGCGCTCAGTCCTGAAGTGATGGGGTCTGGCCTGATGCATGGCAGTAGCTTTGGGTTAAGTTGCTGCCAGAGCTTGCTTTGGGTCAGAGCTGGCCACTCCACTCTGAGCACACCCCAGACATCTCAGCTGGTACTTTCCGGATGTCCATGTCCGAGGAATTTTGCAGCTAAATGATCTCTTTCAAGATTTAGCAAATTAAAATTTTAATGAACTCAAAAAATACTTTTTGAAGTTCTGATAGCATAAACATATAAATAAGTTTTCTCACATAGAAGTGGTATTAGAGCTAAGGAAATGACTGGGCTGAGAGATAGTATAGCAGGTAGAGTGCTTGCTTGGCACATAGCCAATCCGGTGTTCTCTGGCAACCTATATGGTCCCTGAGCCATGCCAGCAGTGATCCCTGGGTACAGAGCCAGTAAGTCCTGAGCACTGCCAGGTATAGCTCGGAATATTGGGTTGGTCAAATATGGGTTCACCACTTGCAAGGCAAGTTCCTTACCCACTGTACTATCTTTTTGACCCCCTCAAATAATATCTACTTTTAAATAACTTTATACAACTTGACCTAAAGTACAAAAACTAAAGGATGGAACTATGCTACTGTAGTACTGTACTGCTTTTACACTTGACCCTCTACTATTTTGAGAACCCTTAGACGTCTATCACACTTGCACTCATCTTCTGAATCCCCTCTTCTACCCTCAGCTTTTTCCTACTGCAAAACTCTCCCCTTTCTTTACAGAGGCTCTTTACTTTCCCTTTATTTTATCCATACCATCATATAACATTTTAAATATTTAATTATTGAGACTGGAGAGATGGAAAGGGGCATAGGCATGAAGCTAGCTCTGCGTTCGTCCCCTGAGTATCGCAGAAATGACCCCCAGACATGTAGCCTGAACAGTAAGTGGCCAAAACAAAATAAGCAGACAATGAAATTAATTTTTTTTGTTTGGAGGGTGTCTACCAAGGAGTGTTCAGGGGTCTCAGGGGCTACTCCCAGCAGTTTGCAGCCATATTAAATCTGGCAAGACAGTTCAGTATTAGGTCCTGAGGAAGTGGTGTTTCTCTTACTCAAAGATTTCTGAAACCACAGGGTCATATCTTGTACTGCTGATGACAGTGTAGCTCTGAAGGTCAAACTGAAATTCTGCCATGACCCTTTTGTTATCTTCCCACCCAATAATTGCTTTTCAAGAAGAAAAAATACAGCATCATGATATAGCCCTTAGCAGAGTTTGAGTTATTCAGATTAGTAGCTGAGTATTTGGGTTCTGGAAACACTTCTGTTACTTCCAAGGCGAGTGACCTGTGTGTGTTGTTTAATCTCGAGGGAGATTAAAGAACAGTTTTATATGTAAATACATAGAACTATGTTCACACAGAATTACATATCTATGTATAAAGACACACCGTTTCTGTGTATTAAGACAGAAACAGTTCTATTAATGATATATTTTATTTTTTAATTGGATCACCCTGAGATACACAATTACAAAGTTGTTCATGATTAGGTTTCAGTAATACAATTTTCCAGCATGCATCCCTTCACCAGCGTACATTTCCCACCACCATTCACCACAGCCCGCCTCTATGCCTCTATAGCAGAAACCACCTCTTCTGCCTCCTCCATCTCCTCCTCCTCCTCCTCCTCCTCGTCTTCCTCCTTTTCCTCCTCCTCCTCTCTTCTATTTCTTCTCCCTCCTCCTCCTTCCCCTTTCCCTTATCCTCCTCCTCCTTCTCCTTCTCCTTCCTTCATTACTATTTTAATGTACTCAAAAATAATTTATGAAGGAGGAACTCACCTTTCCTCTTCCCCTTCCTCTTCCTCTTCCTCTTCTTTTTTCTCCTTCTTCCTTCATTACGATTTTAATGAACTCAAAAAATACTTTATGAAGGGGGAACTTCCCCTTTTCCCTTCCCCTTTTGCTTCCCCTTCCTCTTTCTCCTACTTCTCCTACTCTTCTTCCTCTTCTTTCCCTTTCCCTATCCCCCTCTCCCTCCTCCTCCCCTCTCTCTCCCACCTTTAGGCATATGGTTTGCAGTAACGGTAATGAAAGGTTGGCATGTGTATCTCTTTACCTATTTTCAGGACTCAGTTCTTGTCTAGAGAGACCATTTCCAACTCACAATGATATATTGTAAACTCTGTTCTGTATAAAGTCCTCAAAAATCTTGTGTTCATTTTATAATCAGAGCAAGACTCCAGTGGGACTAACCACATTGCAGGTATTAACTGAACAGAAACATCCAACCATGAACCTGCTCCACCTCTAACTCCCTTCTATCATCTCTTGGCTTCACTCTCCTCCTTTTTTTCTTCAGCATCCTTGTCATGTCTGAGTGGCTGCAGATACCTTGCTTAAGCAGCATTCCTGCTTAAGTCCCTGTACATTTGTGAGCTTTTGCCCCTCTAATGGCTTTCTGATGCCTAGACATGACTTGGACCAGACTATCTGCATTCTGAGTGCCTAAACTTGAATAGATGAGGGGTTCTGGAGGAAAAACATATTGAAAATCACCCTTAATTCTGTTCATCAATCTTTTCACAGTATCAAAGTAAACACCTCCTCCCACACCCCATACAACTATTACAATCTTTGCTTCCAAAATGCGTGTATTCAAGATCTTTGTAAGTTTTAGAAATGAGGAGGCGCACTAATAATCATGCAGTAACATAATCAAGTGATTCCATTTTTCTTGTTAAATGGCTATTGCCTGGGTTGCAAAGATTCCTCCCCCAACCACTTATCCTCTTCCTTCAAAACTTTATCAAATAGGCACCCTGCAGCAGTTTTTTTTTCAATCTGGCCCAGGTATGCTGAACCATACCTTACAGACATGGGGCAGAGCTGCTACTTGCTCTCCCTGTGCCCAGCCACTCACGAGGCGCCCGGGAGGGATGGCAGGTTCTAGTCCTGGCCCGCCACCCCAGCAGAGCCGCACAACAAGCCAGATGAACGCCGCCCCCATTCCATCGGGCCGCCATTTTCCACATCCGGACTTCCCTCTTGTCAGAACTCCACCCAGCGACAGCCTATCACAGCCGGTCTCACGCGGCCATTTGCGGCCATGCGTTCATCTATGAATGCTATATTTAGAGGTGACTACAAGGGTATGCCACCTGCATGTCAATCCTGGCAAGCTGCCCTGTTTTATTTGATATGCCAAATACCAGTAGCAATTATATTAGTTCATTCCCATGACCTAATATAATGGTTTGAGGCTCTTTATGTTCCTGGAGCGAATAGATGCCCTTGGGCTCTACTAGCATGAGACAGGACATATGGAGATATTACTGGTGCCCGCTCTAGCAAATAGATGATCAATGGGAGGATAGTGAGGATAGTGATAGTGATAATGAGCACATTACCTGCCACATTTGGAGGTCCAATCCTGAAGATATTTGCCTGTGCCCATACCATTCTTGTCAGGTAATTTGAATATCATGTTCATTAAGGAATGAATTGTACACCTATGGGATATATGAAGGTAAAATATTTTTAATGCTTTGATGCTGGTAACTATACAGCTTATGTCCCATTTTTATATGGGGGATAATTTAGAAACCGTAGTTATGAATATGTTTTAGTTCCTTTGGAATAATGCTTTTCTTGCTTAATTTAAGGTTATATGTTAGCAGGTAAAAATTAATTTGCCTGTTATTACTTATCCTACACTAATTTTTGTCTAGTATAAACTACTTGTCTTTGTCTTGCATGACTTATACATGATAGCTTCTACTTTCCTTGTTTTTATAGATCTAACATATTCATTGTAAGAAGTTATGAACATCTGTCTACATTATTATTATTATTATTGTTATTTTGTTTTCACCACACCCAGTAGCAAGGGGCAGGGGTCACTCACAAAGGTGCTTGAGAGACTCAAACGTGGGCCTCCTGCATGCAGAATATGGGCTCATCCTGCTGAGCTGCTCCTTGGTTCCCACATCTGTGTTTGCTGGTGAACTTGTGAAAGTACTAGACTTTGTTTTACCCGTCCTTTTTACCTGTATTCCTTTTACCTATCATTTTATGATATCATATTGGCATTTTGATAGTTTGTATGTTGGTATTTGATTTTAATTTTAGAAAGTAAAGGGGTATTAGAAAGAATTTCTTTTTTTTAAGTATTTTATTATACCACCGTGAGATATACAAATAAAAAGATATACAATTAAAAAGTTCAAAAAAATAAATAAAAAGTTCATGTTTGAGTTTTGGTCATACAGTGTTCCAGCACCCATCCCTCCACCAGTGCCCATCTCCCACCACCAACGTCCCCGGCTCCCTCCCCCTTCCCCAACCCACCTCCATGGCAGGTTCTTTATTTCTTTCCCTTTCTCTCTCTTAGAAAGAATTTCTTAAAGGAAGTTAGTATTCACTTTAACTGAGCTTAGATCCATTTATTTTAATTGATTAAAATTAAACAGATTATATAAAGGTTTTTTAAAATATGCTTTTATTTTTTGTTTTTTGCTTTTGGGGGCACACTTAGCAATACTCAGGGGATATTCCTGGCTCTGTAATCAGAAATTAAATCCTGATGGTGCTCAGGGGACCATGTAGATGCCAGAGATACAACCTGGGTTGACTGCATGCAAGACAAATGCCCAATGCACTGTACTCTATGGGTTTTACTTTGGCCCCTATATGAAAGTTTTTATATAGTGCTGAGTACCAAAGAAATTTCCTGTTATCACTAGACATTAGAAAGCAGTGCTTATCAGAAATGAATATATGTATTACTTAACTTGGTTTAGCAATAGCTCCTGCAGTATTGGTTTTATTAGTGTGTGTCTGGTTCATGTCTCAATCCTAAAAGCAGAAGCAGCATAGTAGCATTTTTACAACTTCATGAAATACCCCATGTTTCCACTACCCACAACTGAGATGACAACAGGACATTTTTAAAAGGTTAAAAAGCTTTTGAAATTTTTTTAAATATTCCTTCAAACTTTCCACATTTGTATTGAGAGTCTGTGTTTTGTGGCTTTTAGGTGAGAGTGTGGGAGGTAGATTGCCAGACCCAGAAGCTGGAGGAAGCCCTGAAGGAGCACAAGTCTTCTGTATCCTGCATTAGGGTGAAAAAGAACAATGAGGAATGTGTCACGGCCAGCACAGATGGGACTTGCATCATTTGGGACCTGGTGTAGGTATCGGTGACACGAGGACAAAGCAGCACACACAAGATTAGACATTTTATTGCACTTGGAAGAATATTCAAATGAAGAGTCACAATCTCATCGAAGGCGTAAACAAATGTAACTGGGATATGTGTGTTTTTTCAGGAATGTTTTTCAGATGATGTAGATAAGGTTTCCAGGAAGAGCTAGATATTAAATAGATGTGCCTGGCCTCCTCATCACTGCAGGCACATTTAACTCCACTTTCTGCTTCTTCTTTTTTTTTTTTTTTGCTTTTTGGGCCACTCCCGGCGATGCTCAGGGGTTACTCCTGGCTCTGCACTCAGGAATTACTCCTGGCGGTACTCGGGGACCATATGGGATGCCGGGATTCGAACCCGGGCCGGCACAGGCCGGCCCGCGTGCAAGGCAAACGCCCTACCCGCTGGGCTATCGCTCCAGCCCCTACTTTCTGCTTCTTATACCCCAAACTGCCTGACCTTCTCAGTGGTCAGAAGCATTTCTACTTATTATGCACTATACTGTGTACACTTATACTTCCTGTGGTGAACCCACAGATTTGGTGGTACTTCTAGTGGTACCAGGGCTCCATGCTATTAATAACTCGTCTAGTTCTGTCTATATATCCAACAGAAAAGCCCTCTCAAAAGGCAGTGGCTGGTGGTGGTAAGAAACCATAGAACTTTAAATTGTATCAAGAAGGGAGGTAGGGCCAAGGTGGAATTGAAAGAAGCTATATAGTATCACAAGCAATAAAAGAGCAAAATGTAACTGGGATGGTGTGAGAGGGAAGGAAAATAGCAACACTCAGAGAATTGATCCATTAGAAATCTTCCACCTGGTCAAACTACAAAAGTTCGGTCTCACAATGCACATTGCATCAGAGCACAGCAGATGCTATAAGGAAGCCACGTAGAATCCCATCAAGCCCAAGGATGGAAGACTCTACCAGTTCCAACCAATTTCTCAGCCTCTAAGAAAGACCTGAAAAAACACAAGGATGTTGGATCAATCAGATAAATTATACCAAAACTTCAGAGGAATATGTAAGCATTCTAGTAACAACTGAAGAAAAATTAGTAAGCTCCCTGATGAGATGCAGACAATCTCTAGAAACAGCAGGAGATGGAAAAGTTGGAAAAGAAATGAATAGCACACTTGAAAACTATGTGAGTTAAAGAGGAAAAATATAAGAATCACCAGTTTCTGAGTAATAAGAAAGTGATTTCAATGAAGAGCCACTAGTCAAAGAAATCATAGATAAAAATTTTCCAGAGTTGAGGAGTGCTGGTACCCAGATTCAAGAGGCCCAAAGGATCCCTCAACAGGCCCAAATGGAAAACTCCAGGACACATTGTAATCAGAAAGGTAAAACCCAAAGCAAGAAACAATACTGAAAGCAGCAAGATCGAAGACAGAACTTAAAATGAACTTCCACGTGATTGATAGTAGAGCTATCAAGTGTGGTCTACAGGTTGGAAGATAATAGTGGTATATAGTAAGAAAAACAAAATCCCATGATGTAATGAACATTTCATCTCTCCAAGGATACACTACCCAATTAGATTATCATTTAAATTTTAAGGAATGATAAAAAAATTTCATTGACAGTCTTAGGAAATTAATTGCCTTGAATTATTAAAAGAAGTATTAAAAGATGAGAGAAACTTCACAAATGTGTATAACTTCTAGAAAGTTAAAGGCATAAAGGGCCACAGTGGGCATTGCTTTTTCTTTCTTTTTCTTTTTTTTTCTTTTTGGGTCACACTGGTGATGCTTATGGATTCCTCCTGGCTCTGCACTCAGGAATTATTCCTGGCAGTGCTTGGGGACTATACAGGATGCTAGGGATTGAACCCAGATTAGCTGTGTGCAAGACAAGTGCCCTCCCTGCTGTACTATCGCTCTGGCCCCCATGGGCATTTCTTAATTATTGATATACCAAGAACTCACATTCCTAAACATATATACAACTAGTGATGGACTATCAAAATATTTCAAGCAACTCATACAGGAAAGATTTGATAGCAACAACAGCAGTAGGAACAGCTCCATTACTTTGGGATGATTAGACAAAACTCAAAATGGCCTTAATAGGAGCAATAGAATTAATAGGCCAAAGGAGATATGAATACAAAGGGATTTGTGATATTAATGACTTATTTATAACTCCATTCATAGAACAGTCTTCGCAGTGACAGTGGCAGTGGTAAGAGGGAATGTGTGTCATTCATCCTCCAAGAGCTAAATACACATTCTTCTCCAGTGCATGCCAGGCGCTCTTCAATATATACCACAAGCTAGACCCAAAACATATGTCCATAAAATTAAGTAGATAGATATGATGTTAACTTCCCTTTTTAGACCATGATGTTTTGAAAATGGAAACTAATTTCAAAAAAGAAACAGGAAAGAGAAAGAAAGAAAGAAAGAAAGAAAGAAAGAAAGAAAGAAAGAAAGAAAGAAAGAAAGAAAGAAAGAAAGAAAGAAAGAAAGAAAGAAAGAAAGAAAGAAAGAAAAGAAAGAAAGAAAGAAAGAAAGAAAGAAAGAAAGAAAGAAAGAAAGAAAGAAAGAAAGAAAGAAAATGTAAAGTCATACAATTTGCTACTATGAAAATGGATGGTTCTGGAGAGTTTCGTGCTGAGTAGAGTTGGAGCGAGAGGATCAGAAAGGGTGATCACAATGATTTCTCTGAGATGTGGGATATGGAGAAATACAGAAGTGGAACAACAAACACCCAAAGGCAACTGAGAACTGAGAACTAGCCGTCAGCAGGAAACTTATCACTGGGGAGTGTGGGGACGGGCACTGAGACTGATGAAAGATGTGGTGCTGCAATGCTTTATATATGAAACAGAAAACAGGCTTGTAAACCACAGCTAATATAAGAAATTTAAAAAAAGAGCATCATGGGGCCCGCCATTTTCCACATCCGGACTTCCCTCTCATAACAACTCCACCCAGCAGACCAGACTATCACAGCCCGGATCATCCACAGTCACCCTGCAGCAGTTTTTTTCAATCCGGCCCAGGTATGCTGAACCAGAGACTCTCAGACATGGGGCAGAGCTGCTACTTGCTCTCCCTGTGCCCAGCTGTTCGTGAGGCACCCGGGAGGCATGGCGGGTTCTAGCCCTGGCCAGCCACCCCAGCTTAGCCTCACAACAAGCCAGACCACCCTCCCCTACTCCATGGGGCCTGCCATTTTCCACATCCGGACTTCCCTCTCGTCACAACTCCACCCAGCAGACCAGACTATCACAGCCCGGCTTGGTTTGTCAATAAATGCTTTATTTAGAGGTGACTACAACAGTATGCCACCTGCACAGCAAGCCTGGCAAGCTGCTCGTGTAGTATTTGATATGCCAAATATGAGTAACATTTATATTAGGTCATTCCCATGACCTAATATAATTGTTTGAGGCTCTTTATGTTCCTGGAGCGGGCAGATGCCTTTGGGTTCTACTAGCATGAGACGGGACATATGGAGATATTACTGGTGCCCGCTCTAGCAAATAGATAATTAACGGGCACATAGTGATAATGATAAATTTAAAAAAAATGGCTAGACTTTTTTATTTTTAGTGAAAGAAGCATAGTAAATAGACAAAGGTAACACAACTGGAGAGTTAGCATACAACTGATCTTACCCAGGACATTGGTGTTGAAATGATGCATGCATGAATCATTAACAGTATCATAAGTCATGTTTCCTCAATAAAATGAAGGAGAAAGGTCTGAATGACTGGAAGCTTTCTGGATACATAGTGAAACAAGTGTATGAAACTTAGTTAAGTCAAAGAACTTTTCAAAAAGGGGAGAAGGAAAATCATTTCTTGTTGGGTGGAGAACTCCAATACAGTAGCCTTGCGGGCTACTTCTGGAGATACTTAGGTAATGCAACTAAATAATGAAACTGGCAATATGGCACTGCTAAAGCCCAAATCACAGGGCTCACCCCTGTAAATTAGGGGATAGAATCTGGGCCTCCAACCCTTTGAGCTATCTCCAAAACCTAGAGGAAAAATGACTTATGATGTAGAATGGTCCTCTGGTCATCTAGGCAAGGTTGTAATGAGCCTGCCATGGTAGTGGTCAAGAGCAATAAACTTATCCTTCTCTTCAGCTAACTATGTTCTTAATTCTGACCAGGTTCTTAGTGTCTCAAATGATGGCTGAGTAAGACACAGAGGTGAAAAAAGTAAAAACAGAGCAAGACTTTATTTTAAAAAGGAAAAGCACACTGTAAAAGCAGAGCAGCCTAGCAAAGGCTAAAAAATATTTTTTGAATGATGTCGGAAAAGATATTTGTACATAGCCATTTTCCTACCACTGTGGAAGGTGTTGGCCTACACCTAAACTCCTTGTGGCTGGAAGGGCTGATCTGAACTCACATCTAAAAATGATTAGTGACATTTTGTGATATTTTATGGATGATTTGTGACAGCTTCGGATACATTTGAGACCCAAATATCCCCCCAAAATGTTATTTTTGGGGGATACTTGTAGTTAAGTGGTGGGAGTTGATCCTGGTAGTCTCTCTGGGGACCATGAGGTATCTGAGATCAATCTAGGGCTTCAATCCTGTAAATCATCTCTCCAGAGGTAAGCAAAGACAAAAATAACTGAACTATAAGTGTCCCCCAAAAAAATAACATCTCCCAAAAACAAAAGTTTAGCTTGGATACTTAGATGTTTCAGAACATCTATAATGAGAAGAAACTGTGTAGAAGGTAATTAATCCTAATCTCCAATGATAGAGAAATTTATTTATTTTATGTATCACTGTATCACTGTCTTCCCATTGTTCATCGATTTGCTCGAGTGGGCACTAGTAACATCTCCATTAGTCCTGTCACAAGCAAGTGTAACCCAAGGGCATCTACTTGCTCCAGGGACAGGAGGAGCCTGAAACCTTTCTTCAGGTCATGGAACTGAGGTCCATAATTGTTACTCGTTTTTGGCATAACAAGTAAATAAAACACACATAGTCTCGCCGGGCTTTACCTTGTAGGTGGTATAGTCTCAGTATAAGGCTCTCAATTCGAGGCATTTACTGATGAAACTTAAAGGGGGAAAGGAAGATCAGGTTTTCTCTTGGATGGAGAGGAAAACATCCAAGAGGAACTATGGAGTCTGAATGTTGAGAATGACAGAATGCATGATGTGTGGTTTGCTCTGGCTTCTTGCTAGGCTTACTGGTATCAGTTAAAACCTTTCTAGAACTGTTTACTATGTATAAATGTGAAAGAACTTGGAAAGACCCCTTATGCTAAAATCAGCAGCCGCACGCCAAGGGACCTGTGGGTCTGGCTTGGGTGGGTCTGTCTCTTCCAGGGCAACTGGCATGGAGGCGGAGGAAAGGGCAGGGCCCAAAACTCCACTCTGAGTCTGTCCAGCATGGTCTCTCCCCGCTCATGAGAGCAAACCCTTGGAGCAATGTTGGACTCCGGCCAGGGGGCTGACCAAGCCCCTTACCGGGAGGTCAGCTCCATAGGTTGCTTCCACATGGGGCCAGCCGAGCAGCACAGCTGTGGGTCTGAAGTGGATGGGTCTGGATCTCTTCCAGGGTTGCAAATAACATTTAAAACTGTTTTCAAACTGTTGTGCACATGAAAACCAATTTACTTACATTAAATCAATTAAAAAATTTAAGACAAAATTTAAAGTGTATATTTTGGGGCTTCAACCCATGCAAATAAATAGAGGTGCAACCTAACACAACCATTTTTAAAAAGCCCCTCTCACACTTTCTAAGGAACTTGACTTCAAAATATGTCCTCAAGAATAAAGTACCTTATAAGGAACTCAGAATTTTGACTCTAAGTTCAGTCTTCAACTTTTTTCCATAGGAACTTAAGACTTATCACAGAATTTTGTGCTTTGCCTTTGAAAAAGGAGTCTGGTGCATTTTTTTTAGCATGTGCGCCCAGACAGCATGTGTGCCCTTTCATTTTTTTTATTTTTTGAAGTATTTTATTATACCACCGTGAAATATACAATTACAAAGATATACAATTAAAAAGTTCATATTTGAGTTTTGGTCATACAGTGTTCCAGCACCCATCCCTCCACCAGTGCCCATCTCCCACCACCAACATCCCCGGTTCCCTCCCCCCTCCCCAGCCCACCTCCATGGCAGGTTCTTTATTTCTTTCCCTTTCTCTCTTTCTCTTTTCCTTCCCTTCCAGACTATGGATTACAGAACATACATTAAAGGGTTGACATGTGTTGGACGACAGATCTAGCTAATCTGGGAGCTTTGTTGTTTTGCCCACTCCCAGCTTAATCTACTTAAGTCGAGGTTCATTCTAATGAGACCTCTCTTCTATGTAAACACTGCTAGAGGGTGTGGCAGTTACAGAAGTCACCTTGGTTGAATATCTTCTGACTTATGCATCTACTAAGACTTCTATGTTTTCTAGATTGGGCACAGCTCCTCTTTATACCCACTGCACCCAGTGTGGGACAGTTAGAATTTACCAGGAGACTGCCATCCTGGCTAGTGTTGAGACTATAGGAAGACTATAGGAAGGATCATACTAGTTTGCTCTAAGCAGGCGAGTGTGACCCTTTCAGTACACGAGAACAAGATACTCAGAATCACCCTGGTGCAGATAATAAGAAGGGCCTTGTGGGTACCATCTAGATTACATGAAGCTCATGAAATTAATATGTATTACTTTATATCAGTCCCCCCCCCTCTCTCTCTCAGTGTTTTACATAAGAGATAATCTCAGGATTAGTCTTTGGCTTAACCTTTGTTTCTACCTGCAATAGGGTGTGGCACTGCCCTTCTACACTCTGTTTAGGGTTCTTTTGTTGACACATCCCTGTGGACCTCCCTGACCCTCCCTGGATTACTTTTGGTGTATATAAGGGGACTGACTTGAGGCCCCTTGGCCTTTTCACTTTCAGCTTTTGGCTCCTGCAGCTTTTGGTTTTTTGCTCTTTGGCCTTTTTGCTCCTTCTTCTGGGTAGGACTCATCTCTGGTGAGATCCTCTCTCTTTTTGGTGGGAGACTTGGGCTCTTTTGTATGGTCTAAGTTTGGACCAGAGCTAGAGTTTGTTCATTATATTGGAGTGCTGTGGAAGAGCTTTTGTACTATTAGAAGCCTTTTTGGAATTGTGCCAGACTCGTGAGTTTTCATCCGTTCCTTCAGCATCCTCGGAGATAGAAGAGAACTTCTGTCCTGACACTGTCAGGGACCCCAGCTGCATCCCTGACAGTCATGTGTATATTTTTGCCTGTATTTAATGCTCAGTTCTAGGTTGGCATTAGTACCCTCAACAATTGTTAGCACAGCGTTCCATTTTCTGTCTTACCTAGCCTCTGACTCCCACACGTTTGTGATAATTTCCACCTTTGACAGGACCTCCTGATCTATGTTTCACTTGACCTTGGATATTGGTATCATAATATGTATATATATATACATATATATATGTCATCCAATTAAATGCAGTCATTCTGTATCTGTCTCTCTCCTTCTGGCTAATTTCGCTCCAACATAATCTTCTCCATGTCCATCCATTTATAGGCAAATTTTATAACTTCATTTTTTCCTAACAGCTGCATAGTATTCCATTGTGTAGATGTACCAAAGCTTCTTTATCCAGTCATCGATTCTCAGGCACTCTGGTTGTTTCCAGATTCTGGCTATTGTGAATAATGCTGCAATGAACATAAAAGTAGCGATGGTGTTTCCGCTGCGTATTTTTGGCTTCCCAGAGTATATCCCCAGGAGTGGTATGGCTGGGTCAAATGGGAGTTCAATTTCTAGTCTTTGGAGGAATGTCCATTTTGTTTCCAGAAAGGCTGTATCAGAGCCTGGTACGTTTTGGATAGTAAAACCAATTCAACTCAAACTTGTACCAAATCCAGTTTGAAAAATAAGAGTTTTGCAGCATTGAATAGTTTTACAGTAACAATTCTTTTTTTTAAATTTTTTTTTATTTTTAAAATTACAAAGATACACAATTAAAAAGTTCATATTTGGGTTTTGGTCAAACAGTGTTGCAGCACCCATCCCGCCACCAGTGCCCATCTCCCACCACCAACGTCCCCGGTTCCCTCCCCCCTCCCCCCAGCCCTGCTCCATGGCAGGTTCTTGATTTCTTTCCATTTCTCTCTCTTTCTCTTTTCCTTCCCTCCAGACTATGAATTACAGAACATACATTAAAAGGGTTGTCATGTGTATCTTTTTGCTTCTATTTAATGCTCAGTTCTAGGTTGGCATTAGTACCCTCAACAATTGTCAGCACACTGTTCCATTTCTGTCTTACCTAGCCTCTGAATCCCACACATTTGTGATAATTTCCACCTTTGACAGGACCTCCTGATATATGTTTCACTTGATCTTGGATATTGGTATCATAATATGTACCTATATATTTATGTAATGCAGATAAATGCAGTCATTCTGTATCTGTCTCTCTCCTTCTGGCTAATTTCGCTCCAACATAATCTTCTCCATGTCCATCCATTTGTAGGCAAATTTTATAACTTCATTTTTCCTAACAGCTGCATAGTATTCCATTGTGTAGATGTACCAAAGCTTTTTTATCCAGTCATCGATTTTCGGGCACTCTGGTTACTTCCAGATTCTGGCTATTGTGAATAATGCTGCTATGATTTTTTTAATTATTTTAATTCTAATTTTACAAGCACCATGGTTTAGTTTTT